>JABUQX010056713.1:0-52489 GCA_015478945.1 Trachelipus rathkii
TATTCGCCATAGTTGACAAGGATCAAAAAGGAATGGTATAACAGGTGGCTTTGGGTATAGATAAATGAATGGTTAAAGACACGATTTCAGAGAAAAGGGAATGTTTTCAAGACAGATATCAAAAATAGAGTTGTATAGAAGATGTACCAAAGGAAAAGATTGATTTAAAGATAATAAGATGTTAGCAAAAGACACAACTGAAGAGAGCAGATTAATGTCAGATTATTATGTTATTTAGTGATTGCTGGTAGTTGCTAATGAAGAGAAGGGTTAATGCAGAGTATGTTAAGTAATGGTGAATAAGATATAATACATGCCACAAATAAATTAATGAAACTGAACACCCTGACCAAATATAAAGGTTTGCTAGAAATAAAAGGCCATGTGATGGTAAGAATGTATACAGAGGTAAAGGAATAGTAAGAGGTAGATATAAGAGGTTAAAGTGTGTGAGAAAAGCTATACACAAATGAAAGCATATGATGAGGTTCAAAAGAGCAATGAATTAAATAAGATAAAAGTAGAGACGTTGGTGATAAGATAGATAAATAGGGAAGAACAGTTTAAGAGGGTGAATGGGGACCCAAATGAGGAGAACCCCTTCAAAGGAAGCAAATGAATGAGAATAAGGGGAATCTGCTAAAAATAATGAATAGACTAATCATAATAGAAATAAGTAAATAATAACTAATGAAAATGAATATAAAATAAATAGTAGAAAATACATTAGCCCATATATATCAATAATAAAAGATTATTAACATGATTATTATAAAGTATATATATATATATAACATATATATATATATATATAGAAGAAGAAATATATATATATATATATAAAAGAAGTTATATTATCTTTAACAATAGATACTAAAGAGATGTAAATAAAAGGAGAGAAAGAAGAATTGCAAACTGGAGACATAGATGAATTAAGCAGGAAATGTTCGAATAGTAGGTGGTATAGATACTGTATGGAAGTCATGCAATGCTTATGGAGGGTATGAGTCTAAGATTGAGAGTAGCAATAGTACCCTTACAAGGAGGGTGAATGATGGCAAATTTAGGTAAATGGTAGGGTTTTCAGGTTTTTTTGAGTCTGGGGTGGTGCATATGTGCCATTATCAGTATATGATTATAATTACTAAATAAACATATTTACTATTGAATTTTGAGAGATGGAAAGAATTTGCAAAAAGAATATGAGTTGAAGCCAATCTCTTACATTGTTTAAAACATTATAAAGATAGATTTATGAGTCGTTAGAAATGTAATTATAGCGTGCGGTAAAAGTTTGTAATAATCAAACTAGTAAAGGACAATAGTGAAGTGTGTGTAGGAATAAATGAGGGAAAGTGATTGGTTTAACATTATTATTACATATACATGATATTATTACATATACATATTATGTTATTTTTTTACAGTTATAATTATACTTCAGGTATTTTAAAACCTTCATATATTATTATGTCTGTTTTAATTACATCTATGTATGTCGGTAGTGAAACTTGTGTAAGAATAACTGGAGTCAAAAGTGATTGGTTTAATATTAATAGCGGAGTGAGGCAGGGATGTGTTATGTCTCCTTGGTTATTCAATTTGTATATGGATGGGGTTATGAAAGAATTAGAGATGGGGGGGTGGCAGGAAATGGTGTTAGAATGATGGAGAATGGAGGTGAGTGGGAGGGTGCTCTACTTATTATATGGGGGATGGTTTTGTGTGGCGAATCTTTGAAGAGAGAGTTTGAGAGGATTGGTAGAGAGATTTGGCAGGGTGTGTAAAAGGAGGGGTTTGAAAGTAAACTTAGATAAGAGTAAGGTTATGGTTGTGAGTGAGGACAGTCCTCAGTGTGAAGTTATGTTAGATGGTGAGCAGCTGGAACAAGTGTCTGAGTTTAAATATTTAGGGTATGTTGGATGAGAAAGAAACGGATGATGCAGAGTGTAGTGTAGTAGAGAATGGCAGGAAGGTTGCTGGTGCAATTAAATCACTGGTGGATGTGACAAAGTGTTGGGGGCGCTAGGTCTTACATGAGGGTATGTTGTTGTTACCTGTGTTATTGTACAGTAGTGAGACTATAGTCTGGAATAAGAAGTATAGATCTAAAGTTCAATGTGTTCAGATGGACAATCTTAGGGCATGCTAGGTGTGAGAAGAATTGATAAAATGAGGAATGAACATATTAGAGAGTTGTGTGGTGTGAAGAAAGGGGTAAATGAGAGAATAAATGAAAGTATGTTGAGATGGTTTGGTCATGTGGAAAGGATGAATGATAGTCAGTTGGTTAAGCGGATGTATAGAGGCGAGTGTGTTGGGAACCGACCGGCTGGGAGACCGAAGAAAAAGTGGATTGAGTTAGTAAACGGATGTCTGGAAGGGAGAGAAATGAGAGTTTGGCAGAGGCGAGAATAAAGGTGCATAATAGGAGTGGAATGGCGGTTTTTTTGTATGGGGGCATGGTTGTGGCCTACCTGGTCCAAGGGATGAACCCTTACACACGATTTACTCATAGTGAGTCCGTCGTATCCCATGAAGCCTTCAGTGATTTTTCTGTCTGCATTTATTCTCACCACTAATGGTAAGGCTGGGCTTTCCTTTCGACTTTTGGCATATTCTTCTGCTTTCTTTTCCGATGCATGATTCACGCACCTTACCCCCAGTCTTGGGGAAAAGAGGTAGATAAAGAAAGAAGATATATATATATATATATATATATATATATATATATATATATATATATATATATATATATATATATATATATATATATATAAAGAAAGAGAGATATATATATATATATATATATTACAGCAAGCTCCACTTATGATAGCTGAAATGAACAACAGAAGAAAGAATATGGAAGATTGCTAGCAGAGCCTAAAGTCGCGGTAATGATTTAATTTTTATGATTTTCTTATCATCAAAGTAATAAAACTACTACTTTAATAACAATCACATAAATGCTATGGAACAGTTGTGTGTTTGTTTATTTAATAAATTTAATTTTCTTTATTTTTTAGGCATATTGCGTCACCGAACCCGGAGCTGGTTCAGATGTTAATAGTAGCCACAACAAAGGTCTTGACCTGTCTGAAATTTTTAGTTTGGAGAGAAAATGGATTACTAATATGGAGTAGCTTCCTTATATTTTTGTGTTGGCAATGAACTGAGTACGTAATTTTCAACTTTTATTATATTTTGCTAATTTCTTCATATTCAACATTGTATAGTTTAGCAAGCACTTATATGTTTTTATGTTCTTGTAGTAGGGTAGATGCTATAAAAATAACGAGTCTATAATGATATAATTGGTGGTTCCACTTTTATAAAAAGTATTTAAAGGAAGGATGCCTAGGTCAGTTGTTTATGTATGTTACCTATGTATAGTAATCGTATATTATTTAAGGAACTGTGCCTAAAGCATTTTAAATAGAAATTTACCAGTTGGTTAAGACACTTTTTCTTTATTGTATGAAGACTTTTAAATCACAAAAGCAACTAATAAATTTTTCCTTTATTTTTTAAAGGTGGCAACCCCAGGGTTAGTTTGGCTTAAACCAACATCGTTTTATTGAAACCAACAATTTTTTTTTTAAGAAAAAAACTGTCCTAAATGAAGGCATATAGCTAATGCATATATCTCCCTTACACAGAGTGGGGGTGAGGTGCGCAGCATACACCAGAAACAAAAGTAGTTGAAGAACATGACGCAAGTCGAAAAGAAAGCCCCCTCCATTCCCTTAAGTGGGAGCTCGTCGCAGTCAGAAAATCCAACCTAGGGCTTCACGAGACTAAGACGAGCCCTCGCTGTGATATCTCGTCAATGTGGGGTTTATCCCCTGGGCAAAGTCCACAACCATATCCCCTCGTAAACAACTGGTCGATCCTCAGGACACTCACCACTATGCATCCGCTTAATTAACCAACTGACTATCACCCATCTTTTCCATATGACCAAGCCATCTCAATGTACTCTCGTTTATTCTCTCATTTACACCTTTTTTTTTTTTACACCTCACAACTCCCTAATGCATTCATTCCTCATTTTATCAATTCTTCTCACACCTAACACGCCCCTAAGATTGTCCATCTGATCACATTGTATCCTAGGTACCTCTTATTCCATACCATATTTTCACTATACATTAATACAGGTAACACCATAACCCTCATGCAAAACCCTAGTGCTCTCATGACCTTGTCCCTTTACATCCACCAAGGAATTAGTTGCACCATTCACCTTCCTGCCATTCACAACTTTCCTACTACACTCTGCATCATCCGTTCCCTTTTCATCTAACATATATCCTAAATATTTAAACTCGATACATGTTCCAATTGTTCCCCATCTAACATAACCACTCTGCTGACTCTCCTCACTCACAACCCTTACTGTTATTTACATTTACTTTCAAACCCCTCCTTTTACTAACAATCCCTGCCAAACCTTTTACCAACTCTTCTAGATTCGCCACGCAAAACCAAATTATCCTCATACAATAAGCAGGGCACCCTCCACTTTCTTCCATTTTCCATCACTTAACACCTCCCGTGATGCCTTCCTCTAATTATTTTATTACTCTATCCATATACAAATTAAATAACCCAAGGAGACCTAACAAATCATTGCCTCACCCCGCTATTAATATTAAACCAATCACTATCGAAGTAATTTCTTACACAAACTCATCATCGTCATATATACTTTTGATTAAATTCAGAAGTCTACCACCACCATCTTATATCACTAAACCTTCCACAAAGCGACTAGGGTACGAATTTGTGCTTCAACCGCACGTCAGAACTTCTTACCTGAAATGATTTGATTGATTGTGTTATCACCATACAGCACTGACCACAAGTCATAAATTTCAGTTCCGTCAATAAAAATTCCAATTGCACGCATCATTGCAAAAGCTGTGTACAACTCGTCTGGTCGTACAATTCAACTGTGATGAAGATCAACTGGTGACATAATTAGTTGCTGGACTGGCTTATAAAGACCCAAGTCTAGAGTCAGGACATATTTGAAATTTCTATTGCCATATATGTGTTTATTAACAAGTTCCAGTCTGGTGAGGAAGGTTAATTGAGCTGAATGATCAGTGGGGCTAGCCGGTATTATAGGTATAACACATAATCGTGCCTTCATTTCCGGAACGCCCAGTAACTCTGAATTAATTAAAGGTTTTGCTCAATAGAAGCACCATGTCTAGAGAAACATATTGTGATAAATCTGCTTTGGTCGAACATAGCACTTCTTTCGTAAAAGTTGGGTTTATTGGCTTAATGTTCTTTGGACCTTTGTACTCCATGAAAGTGGTCATACATTGAGGAAGAATTGTTAATGAGCGACTTGTCGCTGGACCTGAAACTACTGTCATTTCAGACTGGTCTTTAGATAAGGACTCTTGGTAGCAGACTATGACTGCTCCATGTAGAGTTCTTTTACCATCAGGAGTATCTTCGAAGGAAATCTATATTATCTGCTGCACAATTCATAAACCTTCCTCACAAAGTCGTGGAATATACACCCCACCATTTTTATCCATTCAGTGCATAACCTCTTTTGTTCTGATGTCTTTAGGCACAGAACTTTGCTGTATTCAATTGAGCAACCTATATACTATGAAAAAGCTGGACAAGGAATTTGCTGCTAGTATTGAATGAACTGTTAAACCAACACTTGCTCGTTAGTGAGTGAGTAGTTAATATTAGTATGCTTGATCATCGTCATAGTTTAATTTTTTGTTTATATCTGCTTAGGCATTCATATGCATAAGGCTTTGTGAAAGTACTGATGCCCTTTGAGCTACTTGTTCTGTATAAATTCTGGAGTATTTTGGAATATATTAAGCCTTGCTAATACAATCACTTAGAAAAAAATTGTTCCAATGGTAATACATTACTGTGTTTAGTAGTATCGACTGATCATTGAAATGCCAATTAATACTAGAAAAATACACTTCCTTATAAATACCACTTCAAAGAGTGTCTTCATTTTTCCGAAAAGCTAGTGTGCCTTCACCCCTTTAGTTAGAACATGTGTGAACAAGGAAAGAGAGGTTGTTATTATCTTAGCAATAAATTATGGAATTTAAAGTCCATTTGCAAAAGCTTTTCTTCATCAATGAATGCTTTAATTGTCTTCCTCTTCATAACATGTTCATTCTCCATGCCGTTTTTCTGAACATGTTTCTTTGTACACATCTGCTTCTTCAATGGAAACCACCTTTTCGTCTTTTAAAGCATCTGAAAGAGAATTGATGAAATCGATTTTACATGCACTATCTATTTTACTAGCTTGCCTAAAACATTTACAACATTCTTTCATCTTTGTGATAGGAAATGTCATAAGCATTGAATCATTGTAAGACATTCTTAAGCTATAATTTTTTTTCTTGATTTCCAAATTGCTATAAAAGTACAAATATCCAAATTCGATGTTAATTTTTTTTTAAATCTGTTCTAGATTGGAATTTTTCTGTATTTACTTTGAATTGAATAAGGTCATTTAAATATGTTGAAAATGAAGCTATTTTTTTTCTGCATCCAGAAGTAGTTGGGAGAGATATTTCTTTTGGTTTGTTTCATCACAATTTAATTTAATTTTTTTTTAATCTGAAAACTGGGATGACTTTTTTCCTACTTAGTCAGTTTGATATTTTATTGAAGATTTTTACACGATGGAGCAAGATTTTTCTTTTGGTCTCTGTACCATCAACTTTCAACCAGAAATTATTTAAATAAAGTTGCGAAAATGTCTACTCACTTTATTATGTGAAAATACAGGACTCTCAAATATTGAAAAAATAAAACAGGCTAATTTTAAAACTTTTATTCTATTAATTTTAACGAAGAAAACCATTGGAAGATTTCCTCATCATATTCTTGTAGTAAGCTTTTCAATCCTTATGGGGAAATTTTGTATAAGTAGTAATGTTTAGCCAGGCGTGGATTAGCGATACAAAGACTATCAAAGAAAGGCCATATACATTCTAAAATGTTGATGTATTTTTTGTCAACATATGGATTGTCTAGCTTTTTTATGTTAAGTGGGATATTTTTCATTATATCTAAGCGAGAACACTTTCTATAGTTTTTAAAACTGAAGATTTAGTTTATTTATTTTTTTTTTTAAATTTAATCGCCATTTAAGGTTTTGAAATTTAAGCATTTTTTGTATCTGGCTTCGAGACGATTGTGTTCATGCTTTGACGTCTCAATTTATGCAAGATTTAATCTAATTATATTTACATTCTAGCTCAGGATCCTAAGGCCCCTGCTTCAAAGGCATTCACAGGCTTCCTTGTCGATAGAGATTTTGAAGGAGTGACTCCAGGAAGGAAAGAAATTAACATGGGCAGAGATGTTCTGATACAAAGAGAATTACATTCGAAGATGTTAAAGTTCCTAAGGAAAATGTATTAATAGGTTTGTGTTTTTTTGTTTGTTTTTGATTTTTTCATGGACGCAATAGAACTTTACATTTTCGAAATATATGTTCAAATTCTATATTTTTTTCTTTCTTTATATTGAGGACAACCTTTGGTTATTTCTAGATCTCATTCAAAACTTAGTTGCATACTTACAGCTCCTATTTTAATGGCTTCTAATGCAGAAAGCTTTAGATTTAAAACCTTGAATCTACTCAGTCTTTCCTGATTCAGAAAGATTTGTGGTGACTTTCAAATCAACAGATTATCCTAAGACATATTATACAACTGAGAAAATTAACAAATAATTATGTTTTCTATTAGTCTGCTTCTAACTTTATTCCCATTCCTTCTTTGTTAAATTTAGACACGGTTCAGCACTTCGTCATTGCTTTAAATTCTACCAAATAACTAGCAAAGATCATTCAATAAAAATTTTATTGCTTAGCACATTTCCAAGACTGCAACGGACCTCACTGTGGTATCTAGTCAATGCTTAGCATCCTTTGGACAGGCCTCACAATCATTATCATACCCCTCACACAACTTCCCGAAGCATTCACCTGTTATAATATTTTCGCCTTTGTCAAACTTAAATTCCTTTCCTTCAGACATTCCTTACTGACACAATCCACTTTTTCATCTCAAGAAAGCCGATTCCCAGCACACTACCACTATACATCTGCTTAACCAACTTACTCATCCATCCTTTCCATATGACCAAACTATCTCAACAACGTACTTTCGTTTATTCTCTCTCATTTACGCCTTTCTTCACAATACACAATTCTAATGCATTCATTCTCATTTTATTAATTTTCACACCTAAGATTGTCCATCTGGAAACATTGTACTTTAATTTATATCTCTTTTTCCAGACCATAGTTCACTACTATACATTAACACAGGTAAATACCTACCCTCATGTAAGACCTCTAGCGCACTTAAGACTTAAACCTTTACATCCATCAAGGATTTAAATGCTCCAGCCACCTTCCTGCCTATCTACAACTTACCACTACACCCGCATCATCCGCTCCCTTCGTCCAACATATCCTAAGTATTTAAACTCAGGCACTTGTTCCAGCTGCTCACCATCCAACGTAACTTCACACCGAGGACTGTCCTCACTCACAACCATAACCTTGCTCTTATCTACGTTACTTTCTAAACCACTCTTCCACACACACCCTGCCAAACCTTTTTCCCAATCCTCTCAAACTCTTCAGATTTGCCACGCAAAACCAAATCATCCGCATGTAATAGGCAGGGCACCCTCCACTCTTTTCCATTCTCCATCATTTCTAACACCTTCCTGCCACCCCACCTCTAATCCTTTCAAACCCCATCCATACAAATTGAATAATCAAGGAGACATAACACATCCCTGCATCACTCTGCTATTAATATTGAAGCAATCACTTTCGTCTCCATTTATTCTTACATACGATTCACTATCGTCATACATACTTTTTATTCCATTCAGAAGCCTACCACCACCACCACCACCACCATTCATCCTCATTCAACTTAGAGTTTCCCTATTAATCCTATCATACGCCTGTTGCAAATCCATAAAACCTAAATACAATTATTTATTCTCTATTTCCTCAATCATTTGTTTCAATGTAAGATTTAATCCTACACTTCTCTTACCACTTAAACGCACCTTTGTTTCACCCAATCAATCCTTCAGCTGCCTGACGAACTTTTTTTCGACCAAAATACCAGCATATATTTTCCCTACAACACTCAATAAACTAATTCAACTATAATTCCTACAGTTGTTATCCTTATCCCTCTTACCCTTATATAAGGGTATTAGTACTTTTCTTCTCCAATCCCTCGGTACTATACCCTCCATAAACGCTTTGTTACACAACTTCCAAATCCAATCAATTCATTTCTTAATTCCTGCTTTTGATCATTTCACCGTAATTTCATCTATACCTGCAGATATACTGTTCTTCAACTTTTTCACTCTACCCATACCTCCTCCTTACTAATAACCTCATCCCCAAAATACCTATTCCTTCTTGCCCCATCAAACCCACACACATTCACTACTGATTTTCGAAGTGCTCCCTTTCCACACTCCTCCTCACATCCATTTATCAGACAAAAGCACCATCCCTATTCATTATTCTAAGTAGATTCCCCTTATTCACATTAACTTTTCGCCCTTCCTTCCAGAAGAGCTTCCTATTTTGTAAGTCCCCATTCATCCTCCTTCCAAAACTGTTCATTTACTCTTTTTCCTCCTACGTATTCATCTGATAGTAAGCTTTTCCTCATATATATATATATATATATATATATATATATACAGAAGGATATATATATAGAATATATATATATATATATATATATATATATATATATATATATATATATATATATATATATATATATATATATATATATATATATATATACAGTGGTGATTCAAAACCTCTGCGACAAACTCGGAGTGCTGATAGAGCAAACGATAATGAACATTTATTGTTAAATATGAAATGTTGATTCGAGTCGTTTCAAAGTTTCGGATGATGTAAGGTACACTAGTTTGTTGTGTGACGCGTCGCTTGTAGGTTACCGACGTTTTAGGTTACTCATTTTTAATGTGTTTGTGCGTGCGTACATGTGTACGCTTAACGTCCTCGGAAACACGTGGCCAATACCTTTACCCTGCCCAATTCATCGTTGATTCAGTACAGTGTAGGATCGATTACGAATGATCACTACACTCTTCCCGAGTTAACCGACATGATAATGTGTTACGGCGCGGCGAACGGAAATGGACGAATGTAAGATGTACGCATCGCCATCACTAGGGTTGTGGAGTCGGTTCACAAATTCTTCCGACTCCACCCTCTTTCAAAAATTACTGACTCCGACCTCTTCAAATAAACTGACCTGACTCCACCTCCTTTTGAAAATTGCCACTCACGGCTCCACTCTTTGAAAATTACCGACTCCGACTCCACAACCCTGACGCACACATACATAACATTAGAATACCCAAAATCTCCGGTTACGAAATAACGACGCGTCAAACATCACGTGGTTTACCTTACATTATCCGTAACTTTTAAAACGAAGCGTCATACAACATAGCTTATTTAACAATAAATATTCCTTATAGTTTGCTCTATAAGCACTTCGAGTTTGTCGCAGAGGTTTTGAATCACCCATATATATATATATATATATATATATATATATATATATATATATATATAACCCTCACTATAGAGAAGATATATATATATATATCTATATATAAATTTATCTGTATATATATATATATAAATATGAAAGATATAAGTATATATATAATATTTAATGAAAAGTGGAACGGATGATGCAGTGTGTAGTTGGAAAGTTGAATGGTAGAAAGGTGGCTAGTGCAATAAATCTTTGTGAATGCAAGGGGGACTAAGTCTTGAGTCTGCTAGGGTCCATGAGGGTATGTTGTTAATGATGTTAATGCATATTAGCAAAAACTATTCTGTAGAATAAGAGGTATAGTCTATGGTGCATTCCCTCTTCAGAGATTTGAGAAGAATTTGGTAAAATGAGGATAGTGTGGGATAGGAACTTTTAAGTGAAGAGTTGTGAAGGATGAGCGAGAGAAAAAAGTGATTTGTTAAATTTTTTTGTCATTATATTTATTGGATTGATTATATGGTCGTTTGGTTGCGGTTGTAAAGTCGTGAGTGTTGTGGGAATTAACCTGCTGGGGAGACTAAAGAAAAGTGGATTGAGTCGGTTAAGAGAGGTCTTGAGGAAAGAAATGTAGTCTTAGTACTAGCGAGATTGTTGGGATAAAAGAGTAAATGGCGTGAGAGGGAGCATGGTTGTGGGCCTGACGATGCTGCAGTGTTGGACTGCCCCGGCATTGTTGAGATGACTCGGTGGGTGGATTTTGGCGTTAGGGTATGAGGAGAGGTTGTGGGGAGGGGGCTTTCTTCAATTTAGGTTTTGGTCTTCTTTTTAACTATTATTATTTTGTTACATGTTTGCAGAACTCCCACCCTCAGTTTTTGGGAACCATAATAGCCAGGATATATATATATATTATAGATATAGAGAGTATATATATATATATATATATATATATATATATATATATATATATATATAGTATATATATATATATGTTATATATATATATATATATATATATATATATATATATATATATATATATAGGTGAAGGTGCTGGGCTTTAAAATTGCTATGGGAGCTTTGATCATACAAGACCACCTAGCAGCTGGGGCAGTTGG
This sequence comes from Trachelipus rathkii, assembly GCA_015478945.1. NCBI lineage: Eukaryota > Metazoa > Arthropoda > Malacostraca > Isopoda > Trachelipodidae > Trachelipus > Trachelipus rathkii. The sequence continues at coordinate 11,732 of JABUQX010056713.1, forward strand.
TGTTGGCCAGCGAGCACTCGATGAAGCAACGAACTATGCCTTGAAAGAAAGACTTTTGCGAGCCAATTATAACTCGTAGTGTAAGTAATACTATATATATATATATATAATTGTATATATATATATATATATATATATATATATATATATATATATATATATATATATATATATATATATATATATATATATATTATATATATATATATATATATATATATATATATATATATATATATATATATATATATATATGAATTTCTTGGGGAGAGGTGCGTCGCATAACCAGAAACAGAAAAGTAGTAGAAGAATATGATCCAAGTCTAAACGAAAGGAGCCCCTCCCCCACCTTACTGTCCCCTTTATACCCTTAATTAATTGAGAACTTGTGGCTGTCAGAAAAATCCACTATAGGGTTTCAATAAATTAAATAACCAAGGATACATAACACATTCCCTGCCTCATTCCAATCACTTTCAACTCCATATATTCTTGCATAAGCTTCACTATCTTCATGCATACTTTTGATTCCATTCAGAAGCCTACCACCATCATCATATATCACTAACACCTGCCATAGAGCTTCCCTATTAATCCTGTCATACGCCTGTTGTAAGTCCATAAAACCTATATACAATTTATTCTTGTCATTTTCTCAATCATTTATTTCAATGTAAAAATTTGATTTACACATCCTCTACCACTTCTAAATGCACCTTGTTTTTCGTCAATCAGTACCTCAGTCACTCGACGCACTCGCATATATCTTCCCTACAGCACTCAATAAACTAATTCCCCTATAGTTCCTACATTTCCCTTATCCCTTTAAACTTATATAAGCTTACTATTACGGTTATAATATATATATATATATATATATATATATATATATATATATATATATATATATATATATATATATATATATATATATATGGGTATATATATATATATATATAGTTCACACTTTCTGGAAAGTCAGGGAAGGTCAGGGAAAGTCAGGGAAAAAAATTGGTCAGGGAAAGTCAAGATGTTTTAAGATATGATAAAAGTCAGGGAAATTAAAAAAAAGTCAGGAAATTTTAAAATTTCAAACATATGAAGAAAGATCCATGGACCAAGTTGTATATTTTTGATATATTTTTTCCTTACTGTATAATTGTATAAGATGTATATATTTGATAGGTGAATGAAAAGGATGGGCGAGAATACATTCCATAAATCTACTTCTACCCTGTTTCTCTTTATTTTTAGTTCACTATTACCTACTATTCCTTCCTATTCTGTTCGTAGAGGTTGTCCCCAAGTTCATCCTTTCGATTGAAGGTGATTGGTATATGGATGTGTTTTTAGACTGTATGACTCTTATGACTTAAATCTGTTTATATCTTTTTCTTTTAGGGATTTATACTTTTGATGTTTTTTTTTTAGGTTTGAAGTGATTTTGGATTTTTGTGCAGTTGAAGGTATTTATTATTTATTTATAAAATGACTTCAAACACAAAAACTAACTTTAACGACCAGTGGTTGGACGTCAAACTGAACCCACAGTTTATCAGGTGGTTGGGTAAAGGACCTGATAGTTCCAAGGCATACTGTAAAGTATGTAAAAAGAACTTTGATCTATCTAACATGGGACGCTAAGCCGAAGTTTCACATTCAAGAGGGGAAACTCATTTGAATTTAATCAAAACTCTTTTCGTTACATGTTCTAATAATACATATATTAGTGAAAGTGTGTGCACTGAAAATTATGCCATTCCATCAACTTCTAATCATACTCAACCGATTGTAAATGACCCTGAGTGTTCTATTAATAACCAACCAAAACCAGTTTATCAATCAGTTTCATCTTTTTGCATTAAAGATGATGTTACAAGATCTGAAATACTATGGGCATTAAAGGTGGTGGATGATAAAATGTCTTAAACTCGTGTGCAGATATAGGGGAAACATTTAAATTAATGTTTCCAGATAGTGCGGTAGCTTCAAATTTTAAAATGGGTCTGATGAAATGTAATATGCGGACAACCATGGATTCTGTTCTATTTTTCAGCAAAAGCACAATACACTCTACTTTGTAGTGAAGCTCATTCCTACCTTTGAATTAAAATTCAAAATATTTTTGGATGGTGACTGTCTTTTTAAGAGACTTGATTAGTGTTTTTCTTCTATAGTACCTGAGAATTAATGTTATGTGGAATTGTGGCAATTTACTAAATTAGGACTGATATTTTCGCATGGAAATGTGACAGTGGAAGGAGGGTTTTCTATAAATTAAGCAATTTTAGTGGAGAATCTGAAAGAACTTAGTCTGATTTCTCAAAGAACAGTGCACAATGCTATAAGATTCATGAAAGTTATCTATAAGTTCCTATCACTCAAAAATGTTGATAAATGTAAGAGCTTCCTATAGGAGATAATGAAGAACATCTCAAAGAGTCAAAACAGAACCGAAAAGAAGAAGAGAATAAAAAGGTTGAAAAAAGAAAATTATCCATACAGATCTACAAACTTGAAGAGCAAAGAAAGATGTTAAAACTGAAAGCTTTGACAGAAGAAGACGCTATAAAATCAAAAATTCAGATGCTTGAGAAGAAAAAGTTAACCTAAATCTCCCCATTTAGAACTTTTGTGATCACAGTGGACGTTATTCACCTAGGCTATTAATGTAAACTTTTAATTTATTTTCTTTTTGTATAAATAAAACTGTTTACTTTGGAAAAAATAAAGTGTGTTGGACGGTTATGGGGAAGGTATAGGCTGATTACTAAAAAAAATATATTTTTTAAATTCATCCATGATGATGAACAGTTTCTAAAGTAAATTTTCAATAATTTAATGTATGAACTGAGTAAATAGGCTGCAATAATGATTAATAGATATTTTATACGCCAAAAAATAACGAACACGCTGGTCAGGGAAAATTTGCGGATTTGGTCAGGGAAAGTCAGGGAAATCAAATTCAAAATTTCGTGTGAACTGATATATATATATATATTAGGCAGTGTGCAGAGTTATATATATATATATATATATATATAATATATAGAAAATATGTATATATATATATATATATATATATATATATATATATATATATATATATATATATATATATATATATATATATATATACCGTATATATATATATATATATATATATATATATATATATATATATATATATATATATATTATATATATATATATATATATATATATATATATATATATATATATATATATATATATATATATACAACATAAAAAAGTAGCTTTATCATGTTTTTTTCAAAAATATTTCAGTCTATTGCTTTTATGATATCTGAAATGGCAATGGATGTCGAATTAGGCCGATTGGCGTACTACAGAGGCGCATGGGAAATTGACCAAGGTAGAAAAAATACTTATTATGCTTCAATTGCAAAGGCCTTCGCCGGTGATGCTGCTAACAGAGCAGCAACCAATGCAGTTCAGGTAGGTTAAATTTTATTGTTCTTATTTTAGCAGTTTATATTTATATATGAATTGTTTCCAATACCAAAAAAGTGTAGCTTTAGAATTATTTTTTTTAGATTATTAGCTTACATTTCAATTATTTTGAGGTTGATTGATAGATAATTCAATTTACGTAATTGTATTACATTGGAATTTCCTCATTTCTATATGTAACACTTAAAAATATAGAGGAGGATTAAACTAATAACATTGGATCCTACTCTTGGCATAAATTTCACAAATAACTGTTGATTCTGTCTTGTTGCTCAAATCTTGGGCTAAACTGCTAACAGGACAATTTGGGATTTCCTTATCAAATGCTTGAGAAATTTATTTAAGCTCAAGATTTAAGTTTCAAAAAAAAACATGACCAAAACAAAACAGGCGGAAATTAAAAACCCACCCAAACCCTTGCCTAACGCAATGAAGACAAGGAGTTCCACAAAACAGAAGTGGCTGGAAAAAGGAGGCACCACAACGAACGATCCTCAAGTCTCCAATATTCACAAATATTCGTGTGAGAGCAAGGTGCCTCTTGGGTTACGAGGGCGACGCAGTGGTTGAGGAATGCGAGAAGTCAATTTGCTCGAGCACCTACCGTTGTAATACCTATAGAAATGAGAAAGTTCTCCCAATTTCACGTCGCATTGAAAGAGAGTCTAGAAAGTCAGAAAATAGGGGACAGTTTCTAAGTCTCTTAGCCTAATATCTTATGTAAAAATATATATTGTATCTATTTTTACATATATTTCTGTAAACATTCATTATTTGAATTAAAAAGGGATACTTATATTACCTTAACAAAAAGTCAAATAAGTTTCGCCAAAAATTCTTCGAAAAATGTAGTGCCTCTTCTGTTCGTAATACCGTAGAATTTTTAAGTCTATAGTTTCACTACTATACATTAACACAGGTAACAACATACCCTCATGCAAAACCCTAGCGCACTCAAGACTTAGTAGTCCCTTTACATCCATCAAGGATTTAATTGCACCAGCCACTTTCCTACTACATTCTACATTGCCCGTTCCCTTTTCATCCAACATATGTATCCTAAATATTTAAACTCGGATACATGATCCAATTGCTCACCACCTGACATGACTCTACTCACTCATTATCATAACCTTACTCTTATATCTATATTTACTTTCAAACCCCTATACCAATTCTCTCATTCTCTTCAGATTCGCCAGACAAAACCAAATCATCCGCGTACAACAAGCAGGGCACCCTCTACTCTCTTCTATTTTTCATTATTCTAACACCTTCCCCTACCACCCCCTAACTCTAGTTCATTCATAACCCCATCCATATTCAAATTAAATAACCAAGGAGACATAACACATCTCAGCTTCACTATGCTGTTAATATTAAGCCAATCACTTTCAACTAAATTTATTCTTACACACACTTCAATATCACAAGACATACTTTTGATCCCATTCAGAAGCCTACCACCAACACTATACATTACTAACACCTGCCAGTTTCCCTATTAACACTGCCATATGCCTGCTGCAAGTTCAAAAAAATAAATACAATTGTTCTTCTCTCATTTTATCAATAATTTGTTCCAATGTAAAAATTTGCTCAATGCATCCTCTGCCACTTCTAAATGCACCTTGTTCTTCGCTAAGCTGCTCTCCTCCAATCCTTTATAACAAACCCTCCATAAATGCTATGCTACACAACTTTCAAATCCATTCAATCACCATCTCGCCCCCATTCTTTATCATTTCGCCAGTAATTCCATCTATACCAGCAGATTTACCATTCTTCAACTTTCTCACTCTACCCATTACCTCATCCCAAAAATACCTATTTCTTCTTGCACCATCAAACCCACACACATTCACTATCACCTCTTCATTACTGCCAATGTTATGCAGATTTTTGAAATGTTCCCTCCACTATCTCCTCACATTTATTTCATCAGTTACGAAAGCACTATCCCTATTCATTATTCTAAGGAGATTTCCATTACTCTTATTCTTAAACTTTTGTGCTTCCCTCCAGAAGAGCTTCACACTCCCTTGTAAGTCCCCATTCATCCTCCTTCCAAACTGTTCATTTACCTCATTTTTCCTCCTATGTATGCAACTTTTAGTCTTCCTTTTTTCCTCCTTATATATTTCCAAACACCATTCGTTTGAGACCTCATCATTGGCCTTTAGCACATTCAACCACGCCTCTTTTTTACTTTTAACCGCTTGCATCACCTCATCATTTCACCAATCACTGCTGCAATTCTTACTTCCTACTTTAGCACATACATACTTTGATTGCACAGCTAACAAATGCTTCCTTCATTTACGTCCACTGGAATCTCGTCGATGTAGAATTCATCCCTTAGCTCAGGTGGGCCACAACCATACCCCCTCACAAAACGCCGCCGTTCACTTCTATTATGCACATTTCTACTCGCCTCTGCCAAACTCACATCTTTCCTCCAGGCATTCGTTTACTGACTCAATCCACTATTTCTTCGGCATCCCAGCCGGTCGATTCCCAGCACACTCATCACTATACATCCACTTAACCAACCGACTATCATTTATCCTTTCCACATGACCAAACCATCTCAACGTACTTTCATTTATTCTCATTTACCCCTTTCTTCACACCACACAACTCTCCAATACGTTCATTTCTCATTTTATCAATTCTTCTCACACCTAACATGCCCCTAAGATTGTCCATCTGAACACATTGTACTTTGATCTATACCTCTTATTCCAGACCATAGTCTCATTACTATACATTGACACAGGTAACGACATACCCTAGCAAACTGAAGACTTAGTCATTTTACATCCACCAACGATTTAATTGCACCAGCCACCTTCCTGCCATTCACAACTTTCCTACTACACTTTGCATCATACGTTCCCTTTCCATTCAACATATATCCTAAATATTTAAACTCAGACACTTGTTCCAGCTACTCACCATCTAGCATAACTTCGCACCGAGGACTGTCCTCACTCACAACCATAACCTTACTCTTATCTACGTTTATTTTCAAACCCCTCCTTTTACACACCCTGCCAAATCTCTCTACCAATCCTCTCAAACTCTCTTCAGATTCGCTATACAAAACCAAATCATCCGCATATAATAGGTAGGACACTCTCCACTCTCTTCCATTCTCCATCATTCTAACACCATCCCCTGCCACCTTACCTCTAATTCTTTCATAACCCCATCCATATACAAATTGAATAACCAAGGAAGACATAACACATCCCTGCCTCACTCCGCTTTTAATATCACACCAATCACTTTCGACTCCACTTATTCTTACACACGCTTCACTATCGTCATTCATACTTTTGATTCCATTCAGAAGACTGCCACCAACACCATATATCACTAACACCTGCCATAGAGCTTTCCTATTAATCCTATCATACGCCTGTTGCAAATCCATAAAACCCAAATACAATTTATTCTTCTTCTCTCATTTGTTTCAATGTAAAGGTTTGATCCACACATCCTCTACCACTTCTAAAGGTACCTTGTTCTTCACCAATCAGTCCTTAAGTCACTAGACGCACTCTTTCGACCAAAATACCAGCATATATCTTCCCTACAACAATCAAACTTATTCCCCTATAATTTTTAGTTACCCTAATCCCCTTTTCCTTATATAAGGGAACTATTACTGCTCTCCTCCAATCCCTCGGAACTATACCTTCCATAAACACTGTTACACAAATTCCAAATCCAATCAATCACCATCTCGCCTACGTTCTTGATCATTTCACCAGTAATTTCATCTATACCTGCAGATTTATCATTTTTCAACTTTCTCACTCTACCCATGACCTCATCCCCAAAATACCTATTTCTTCTTGCACCATCAAACCCACACACATTCACTATCACCTCTGCATTCCTGCCAATGTTATGCAGATCTTCGAAGTGTTCCCCCTACACTCCCCTCACTTCCATTTCAACAGTTACGAAAGCACCATTCCAATTCATTGTTCTAAGCAGATTCCCCTTATTCTCATTCTTAATCTTTCGCGCTTTCTTCCAGAAGAGCTTCCTATTCCCTTGTAAGTCCCCATTCATCCTCCTTCCAAACTGTTCATTTACCTCTTTTTTTTTCCTCCTACGTATGAATCTTTTAGCATTCCTTTTTTCCTCATTATATAATTCCAAACCATCTTTCTTTTGAAATCTAATCATTGGCTTTTAGTACATTCAACCACTTTTCTTTTTTACTTTTAACCGCTTGCATCACCTCTTCATTCCAGCACTCGCTGTTAACATTCTTACTTCCTACTTTAGCACATCCACATATTTCTTTTTTGTTCTACTAACAATCGCTTCTTTATTTGCTTCCAGATTTGTTCAGTCTAAACTTGTTTACACTCAACTGATTTACTTGCAAGTGCTCTTAAATACTTAAACTTTATTACCTTGTTCGCTTAACTTCTCACTCTTAATTCTACCCACCTCCTTCCTTATCACCTACCTCTCCATCCAAGCCCCCACTAACTTAATATTACATAAAACAACATAATGATCCGATAATCCCATTCCTAACCCCCTCACTGATTTAACATCTAACATGTACTTAAACATCTTCACCAACGCAAAATCAATCATACCTTTCATTTCGATATCAACTCTCTACCTACACCAACTCTAGTATACTTATGAATACTCTTGTGTTTAAACAAAGTATTACTTAGACATACCTCTCTCCTCACAGAAATCAATCACCTTCCTACCATTCTCATTTTCTCCCGACACCCCAAAGTCATCTGTTATACCATCCCTTTTTTGATCATCCATCCAACTATTTAGGTCACCCAACACAATCAGTCTGAAGCTCCTACTCACCCTATCCAAAACATCATTCAGATTATCCCAGAAAATCGCACTCTTCAACATTATCCTCAGAAGGACCATATGTCACAACCACACATACGTTGACCTTTTCAAACTTAAATTTGACCATTAGAATTCTAGTACTCTCACACACAAAATCTACCATATCTCTCTACCACAATTTGCCATTTCCAAATACATCCATCACCTCTCTCCTCTTTTCCCCAGCATTTATTCCTCTGACATTCCATGTACCCATACGATTCATACATTTTCGCCGAAAGATAGAAGGCCACTTACGGCGATCACGACCTTCTCCAAGGCATGCTTTAGCATTCCTGGCAAAAGATAAGTTTTAGTTGGCAGTCAATCCAACTACCAACGTCCCTTTAGTCGCCTTCTACGACACGCAATATATACGATGTGTTTAATTCATTCTCCCCCACACATAGAGATATAAGGGATAGGTGTGTCTGTAAGATGTTGTCTAGAAGAGTGGTGTGCATATAAGTATGTGTATATGATATGTGGATAAATGGTGGTATATATATATATATATATATATATATATATATATATATACATCGTGATATATATATATATATATATATATATATATATATATATATATATATATATATATATATATATATATATATGCATATATATATATATATATATATATATATATATATATATATATAGTGGCGCAGGGGTTGAGTCACCGCCTCATACGAGAGGACGCTGGTTCAAATCCTCCGCGTAGCAGTTGGGTTTTTATCTACCTGGGGCAAGAATTAAAACGATTGCGAACACGTTGGTGGCGCTGGTTTGGGATAGCCGGCCTAAAGTTCGATTTCCTGTGGTCCCCGTGTTACCCCCTACATAGGGGATAAAGCACGTTAAAAGGTATTTTTTATATATATATATATATATATATATATATATATATATATATATATATAACTTCACTCTATATATATATATATATATATATATATATATATATATATATGTATATATAAGTCAATGAAGGATGTGATTGTTAGCAGTACGAGAGAAGGATGTGGGTGTGCCAAGTTAGGAAGTAAGATGTGAATAGTGCAATGACGAGATGATGTAAGAGGTAATATGTATAATAATAATAATATGAAAAAAAATGCATAGTTGAATGTACTAAAAGCCATTCAAAAGATTTCGAAAAAAAGGTGTATGGAAATATATAGGTAGGGAAGGATAAAAGTTATGCGCATATATTGGAGCAAAGAGGAGGTAAATGAACTGTTTGGATGGATGATGAATGGAGACTTTCAAAGGAATAAATAGTAAGTTGTTAAGAAAGAGTACGGGGAATTTTTATAGAATAATAAATAGGGATAGTGCTTTTATGACTGATAAGATAGATGTGAGGAGTGTGTAAAGTAAGCAATTCGAGAATCTGCATAAAATTAGTAGAGATAAAGGAGTGATAGTGAATGTGTGTGGGTTTAATGGTGTAAGAAGAAATAGGTATTTGGGATGAGGCAATAAGTAGTGAAAAGCTTTTATCTATCAACTAGTTGTAATCTTCCACAACATTTTTGAAAATAAAATCTCAAATATTCCCGTCTTTATACTCTTGAAATTTTCTTTTTATATATATAATGATTTTTAATTGCAGAATTACACCATTTCTCTCAATAAGCAAGCTTCTTACTGGTTAATATTCTGAGCCACCTCCAAAACTTCTTACAGCCACAGTTTTCTAAAAGATTGTAGATTGTATTTTTTACTAGAGTGGAATATAACCACGTATTTAAGGTGGCTCTACTCAATACAGATTTCTTGAAGGGTGGAATCTACACCTTCTTGTGTTGAAAGGTCTCACCGACTCTCTCTAGCAAGTAACCTGTAGAATCATTCTTACTATACTATCGCAATAACAAAGGACACTGCTCCTCTGAACCCTTTGGAAGTGAGCCTCCTCCTATAAGGAAGCTTGAATGACTCGTCTTATCAGTTTCACTTTTAATGTTCTATTTATTCCTTTATGTAATTTCTGAAAACTTCAATACTCTATTTTACCAAATACCTTTTACTATAGCGTTGTTAAATGTCGTATAAAGCCAAAGTTATTGATCTTTGAAGAAATAAGGCTCGTCCCACAAAAAAAAAAAAAAAAAAAAAATTATGGGTGGTGCTGCGCGGGCCCAGTCAGTGTTAGGACCTCAAATTTTCAAAGGGTTGCTTGTGTTAATATGACTTTAAATACCGAATTTCATAAAAATCAGTTAGCATCGGGCGCAGGTCACTGTCAATTTGTCAGAGAATGCTCCCACATCTGAATTCATCCACTCGAGTGGGACAGATTTTTTTCACTCTACATAGCCAATCAAACGTACGTTTTAACGGAAACCTACATACCAACAATTTCGAAACGAAGTAAAAAAAAAAAAAAAAAACATTTCTGTAGCAGAATTCATCTACAAGATGTTTACTCAATGAGGAGCAATATTGGGTTTAATATTGAAATGAGTAATGTAACAAGATCTGAAAAGGGCCCTGCTCGTGATTAGTTGCACCATGTAAAAAAAAAATCGCTTTACGTTTGATTATTCATTTATTTAAGGGGTAATGAGATTAAAAAGGAGTTAAAATGGAATGAAATGTCTCCTGCGCAGATATCAGGATTGTAAAACCTGAAATATATCTTCTTCTTCTTCTTCTTTATCTTCCTTATATTTTACCAAGAATGGGAGTAAGGTGCGCGACGAGCATCGGAAAAGAAAAGCAGTAGAAGAACATGACACAAGTCGAAAAGAAAGCCCAGCCTTACCGCCCCCTCAGTACCATTAATTAGTGGGAACTCATCGCAGTCAGATTCATGAGACAGCGATGGACCCTCACTATGGTAGATCGTCAATGTAAGGGTTCATCCCTTGGCCCAGGTGGGCCACAACCATACCCCCTCAAAATCCCCCGCCATTCACTCCTGTTATACACCTTTCTTCTCGCCTCTACCAAACTCACATTTCTCTCCTTCAAACATTCGTTTACTGACTCAATCCACTTTTTCTTCGGTCTCCCAGCCGGTCGGTTCCCAACACACTCGCCACTATACATCCGCTTAACCAACCGACTATCATTCATCCTTTCCATATGACCAAACCCTCTCAACATACTTTCATTTATTCTCTCATTTACCCCTTTCTTCACACCACACCACTCTCTAATAAGTTCATTCCTCACTTTATCAATTCTTCTCACACCTAGCACACCCCTAAGATTGTCCATCTGAACACATTGACTTTAGATCTATACTTCTTATTCCAGACCATAGTCTCACTACTATACAATAACACAGGTAACAACATACCCTCATGTAAAACCCTAGCACACTCAAGACTTAGTCCATTTACATTCACCAACGATTTAATTGCACCAGCCACCTTCCTGCCATTCACAGCTTTCCTACTACACTCTGCATCGTCCGTTCCCTTCTCATCCAACATATACCCTAAATATTTAAACTCAGACACTTGTTCCAGCTGCTCACCATCTAACATAACTTCACACTGAGGAGTGTCCTCACTCACAACCATAACCTTACTCTTATCCACGTTTTACTTTCAAGCTCTCTTCAGATTCGCCATACACATCTGCCAATCAATCCTCTCAAACTCTCTCTTCAGATTCACCACACAGAACCAAATCATCCGCATATAATAGGTAGGGCACCCTCACTCATCTCCATTCTCCATCATTCTAACACCATTTCCTGCCATCCCCACCTCGAATTCTTTCATAAACCCCATCCATATACAAATTGAATAACCAAGGAGACATAACACAACCCTGTCTTACTCCGCTATTAATCCTAAACCAATCACCATTGACACCATTTATTCTTACACACGCTTCACTATCGTCATACATACTTTTGATTCCATTCAGAAGCCTACCACCAACACCATATATCACTAACACCTGCCATAAAGCTTCCTATTAACTCTATCATACGCCTGTTGCAAATTCATAAAACCTAAATACAATTTATTCTTCTTCTCTCTCATTTTCTCAATCATTTGTTTCAATGTAAAAATTTGATCCACACATCTTCTACCACTTCTAAACGAACCTTATTCTTCACCAATCAGTTCCTCAGTCATTCGACGCACTCTTTCGACCAAAATACCAGCATATACCTTCCCTACAAGTTACTCCACTCAATAAACTTATTCCCCTATAATTTCTACAGTTCCCCTTTTCTCCCTTACCCTTATATAAAGGTACTATTACCGCTCTCCTCCAATCCCTTGGAACTATACCCTCTATAAACGCTTTATTACACAACTTCCAAATCCAATCAATCACCATCTCGCCTCCGTTCTTGATCATTTCACCAGTAATTTCATCTATACCTACAGATTTACAATTATTTAACCTTCTCACTTTATCCATTACCTCCTCCTGACAAATAACCTCATCCCCAAAATGCCTATTCCTTCTTGCACCATCAAACCACACACATTCACTATCACCTCTTCATTACTGTTAATATTGTGCAGATTTTCGAAGTGTTCTTTCCACACTCCCCTCACATCCATTTCATCAGTTACAAAAGCACCATCCCTATTCATTATTCTAAGCAGATTCCCCTTATTCTCATTCTTAACCTTTCGCGCTTCCTTCCAGAAGAGCTTCCTATTCCCTTGTAAGTCCCCATTCATCCTCCTTCAAACTGTTCATTTACCTCTTGTTTCTCCTACGTATACACCTTTTAGTATTTCTTTTTTCCTCCTTATATAATTCCAAGCATCTTTCTTTTGAGTCTTCATCATTTATATATATATATATATATATATATATATATATATATATATATATATATATATATATATATATATATATATATATATATATATATATATATATATCTTTACATATATATATATATATATATATATATATATATATATATATTTATATTTATTTATTTATTTATTTATTTATTTCTTTATTTATTTATTTATTTATTTATTTATTTATTTATTTTTTATATATATATATATATATATATATATATATATATATATATATATATATATATATATATATATATATATATATCATGCTCTCTTCTTACTTCTATATATAATAATAAAATATATATATATATATGCTGTATATATATATCTATCTTACTGATTTATGGTCTTCTGCCATAGGGACTATGGGGGTCTTGGGTGGTGGCACTCCCGATATATCAAGGCTTTTTGATCAGTATGGCATATGTCGCTACTCTCTTAGCTCCTTCCTTTAGTCTTCATCCTTCATTTTGCCTAAATTATGCGCAGTTTTCTCTCAAATCTTTCTATTTCAGCAGTAATTACTGGAGCGACCCTTTCTCCTTTCCTGTTAATTGTGTTGTTCTCCTCAAGGTTCTGTTTATCTCCAACTTTGTTCTTACTTTTCATCAACGATCTCCTCCAGCTGTACTTCTAACTCTGTTAACTCTTATGCCGATGACTCAACTCTCCATTTTTCCCTCATTTCAAATCTGCTCCCTCTTTTGCATCTAGAGTTGCCTCTTGTCTTCTGCTTTCTGATTCTATTCTTGCCGACCTGGATGGGATTTCCCGGTGGGGCCGCCACAACCTTGTGAAATTCAACTCTTTGAAAACTCAATTTCTTAATATATATCTCTCAAAATTACCTCATAACTTTCCTATTTATTTCTACGGTTCTAACGTCTCACCTGTTGAAAACATAAACATTCTTGGTCTGAACATAAACAAAAAATTTTCTTGGAAACTTCATATCACAACGGTTGCTAAGGTGGCCTCAAAGAAGCTGGGAGTTCTGTTCAGGTTTGCGAGAATTTTTCTTCTGCTCAGTTACTCCAGTTATATAAGGGCCTTATTCGCCCTTGTTTGGTCACTGTTCTCACATCTGGGGGGCTCGGCTCCACCCTTCTATTGGACAGAGTTGAGTCTAAGCTTAGAGAAGAATTGTCTGTCCCCTGTTCTCTTGACCCTCTATCTCTGCGACATGACGCTGGAGCATATCTCTTTTCTATAGGTACTACAACGGTAGATGCTCAGAGGAGTTGGCCACTCGCATTCCACCTCCATTGCGTCGCCCTCGCAATACAAGGGCTTTTATGCTCTCGCATGAATTTTGCATGAGCATTGAAAATCCCAGACTCGTTCGTTGTAGTGCCTCCTTCTTTCCAGCCACTTCTGTTCTGTGGAACTCCTTGCCATCTTCTGTTTTTCCTACTGTATTTAATCTTCCTCTCTTTAAAACCATGTCTGCGCACACCTGAGAGATTTGCCTTAGGCTTGGGCTTGGGTGGGCTTTCCGGTATTTTATTTCCTGCCCCCTCCTTGAAAAGGGCCCAGCCCGTGAGTGGTGGTAATCTGTAAAAAAAAAAAATAAAAAATAAAAATAAAAAAAAACTATCTTTGAACGTGCTTTATCCCCTATAAGAGGATAACACGGTAGGACCACAGGAAATCGAACTTTAAGGTCGGCTATCCCAAACCAGCCCCACCAACATGTTCGCAGTCGAGTTTTAATTCTTGCCCCCAGATAGATAAAACTCCAACTGCTACTCAATTTTTACGGCAGAATTAATGGCTATAATAATCGCCCGTTCTCGAATTCTAATCCTTCACCAAGATCACTCATGTCATTTATTCAGATTCGCTGAGCGCGATACAAGCGCTTAAAACCCCTTATTCTAAAAACACAAATCAAATCAAATCAAAAAATATTAATTCAAGATAGCAATTACAAATTTCATCCTTTACAATACATTCATTTCTTATATTTCATCATTGTTAATTACAGCTATATTTTTAGCATCAGCATACGCTGATGCCTCTTCCTTTCAATAGTAATTTTAATTGTATCAAATTTACGATAATAATAATGGTAATTAACATAATGATATTAATACCTAGTGACTATCCCGATCAGTGTAGTAGCTATGAGTTTTTCATTACTCAATAATTATGTTATAATAATAATAATAATAATAATAATAATAATAACAGGGTTCACACTTTCTGGAAAGTCAGGGAAAAAAAAATTGGTCAGGGAAAATCAGGGAAACGTTTTAAGATATGCTGAAAGTCAGGGAAATTCCAAAAAAGTCATAGAAATTTTAAAATTTCAAAACATATGAAGAATGATCCATGGACCAAGTTGCATATTTTTGATATATTTTTTTCCTTACTGTATTATTGTGGAATAACAGATGTATTTGATAAGTGAATGAAAAGGATTGGCGAGGAATGACATTCCATAAATCTACTTCTATCCTGTTTCTTTCTATTTTTAGTTCACTATTACCTACTATTCTTCCTATTCTGTTCGTAGAGGTTGTTCCAAGTTTATCCTTTCGATTGAAGGTGATTGATATATGGATGTGTTTTAGACTGTGTGACTTATGACTAAATCTGTTTATATCTTTTTCTTTTAGGGATTTATACTTTTGGTGTTTTTTTTTTTTGGGTTTGACGAAGTGATTATGGATTTTTGTGCAGTTCAGTTGAAGGTATTTATTTATAAAATGACTTCAAACAAAAAAACTAAATTTAACGACCAGTGGTTGGACGTCAAACTGAACCCACAGTTTATCAGGTGGTTGGGTAAAGTACCTGATAGTTCCAAGGCAAACTGTAAATTATGTAAATGGGAAGCCAAGCCGAAGTTTCATTCAAGAGGAGAAACTCATTTGAATTTAATCAAAACTCAGCAGGACCAACCATCATTGAAAAACTTTTTCGTTGTGTGTTCTAATAATACAAATATTAGTGAAAGTGTGTGCACTGAAAATTATGCCATTCCATCAACTTCTAATCATACTCAACCGATTGTAAATGACCCTGAGTGTTCTATTAATAACCAACCAAAACCAGTTTATCAATCAGTTTCATCTTTTTGCATTAAAGATGATTTTATAAGATCTGAAATACTATGGGCATTAAAGGTTTTGGATGATAAAATGTCTTTAAACTCGTGTGCATATATGGGGGAAACATTTAAATTAATGTTTCCAGATAGTGCGGTTGCTTCAAATTTTAAAATGGGGCTGATGAAATGTAAATATGTGATTAACCATGGACTTGCTCCCTATTTTTCTAGAAAGCAAAAGCACAATACATTCTACTTTGCAGTGAAGCTGATTCTACCCTTGAATTAAAATTCAAAATATTTTTGGATAGTGATTGTCTTTCTAAGAGACTTGATTAGTTTTCTTCTTCTATAGTACCTGGGAATCAATGTTATGTGGAATTGTGGCAAATTATTAATTTAGGACTGATATTTTTGCATGGAAATACGAAAGTGGAAGGAGGGTTTTCTATAAATTAAGCAATTTTAGTGGAGAATCTGAAAGAACATAGTCTGATTTCTCAAAAAATAGTGCACAATGCTAAAAGATCTCATGAAAGTATTCATAAAGTTCCTATCACTCAAAAAATGTTGACAAATACCGATATAAGACCTGCCCATAGGAGATATGAAGAACATCTCAAAGAGTCAAAACAGAACCAAGAAGAAGAAGATAATAAAAAGGTTGAAAAAAGAAAATTATCCATACAGATCTATAAACTTGAAGAGCAGAGAAAGATGTTAAAACTGAAAGCTTTGACAGAAGAAGACGCTATAAAATCAAAAATTCAGATGCTTGAGAAGAAAAAGTTAACCTAAATCTCCCCATTTAGAACTTTTGTGATCAGTGGACGTTATTCACGTAGGCTATTAATGTAAGCTTTTAATTTATTTTCTTTTTGTATAAATAAAACTGTTTACTTTTGGAAAAAATAAAAAAGGAGTGCGTTGGACGGCTATGGGGAAGGTATAGGCTGATTACTAAAAAAATATATTTTTTTAAATTCATCCATGATGATGAACAATTTCTAAAGTAAATTTTCAATAATTTAATGTATGAACTGAGTAAATAGGCTGCAATAATGATTAATAGATATTTTATACGCGAAAAATAACGAACACGATGGTCAGGGAAAATTTGCGGATTTAGTCAGGGAAAGTCAGGAAATGTCAGGGAAATCAAATTCAAAATTTCAGTGTGAACCCTGAATAACCATAATAAAAATAATAATAATTAGCATAATGATATTAATACCTAGTGATTATCCCGATCAAGATAGTAACTATGAGTTTTTTCATAACTCAATAATTGTCCAATAATAACAAAATTAATAATGATAAAATAATAATAATAATAATAGTAATAGTAAATAATAATAATAATAATAATAATAATAATAATAATAATAATAATAATAATAATAATAATAATAATAATAATAATAATAATAAAAAAATAATAAAAATAATAACAATAATAATAATAATAATAATAATAATGATAATAATATATAAACGTATATTTTGCAGCCGACAAAATTTCTTAAAATTGGATTTTTGTGGTTTACCACTGTTTTCTTTAGCCTTATCGTTTACAACTTGAAATATACCCTGGTCAGTAACTCACTGATGTATTCCACTTGTTTCAAGATGTGATAATAATAATAATAATAATAATAATAATAATAATAATAAAAAATACAACTTCAATCACAATTATAATTGCAATCACAATTTCAATTACAATTATAATCAGTCATAATAATAATAATAATAATAATAATAATAATAATAATAATAATAATAATAATAATAATAATAATAATAATAATAATAATAATAATAATAATAATAATAATAATAATAATAATGATAATAATAATTAATAATAATAATTAATAATAATAATCCGCTGTACAACAATTTCTTCGGCTGCTCCATTCCCGTAAGAAACATTATTTTATGTCGGACCCCCTCTCATGTAGGAGTAACTGGAAATGAAATCGCTGACAGAGAGGCCAAAATGGCCACCTCTTCTTTTCGGAGCTGTTCCAGGTACCTCCCGGATACCATTCGACAAGGCCGCCTCCCATCAACTGATTACTATCCTGCTCTCCGAGAAGGCTTTCGATCTTGTTGGCAAGAGTGCTGGACGAGTGATCAGCGGGGAGCGAAACTCAGAAACATAAAGCTGAATATTGGTGAGTGGTCTTCCTCCCACAGACGAAAACGCTTACACGAGGTGATACTTGCACGCCTCCTCCCATTTGCAAATTCTGCCGTTGCCACACCCCTCAATCTGTTCGCCATATCTTCATTGATTGTTCCCATCTGGACCCGATTCTCCGTCGTCATTTTCCTACTTTACGGTCCATAACACCTTCTGAAAGATTATCCCATATCTTGTCTGAATCTTCCCACTTTAGCAGTAACTCTATTTTCTGTAAGAAGTGAATATTCTTTATAACATTTGATTTTGTTATGTAATCTTAGGACTATTTATAATACAAGGGTACAATTTTTAGTTTTTATTTATTTTTGAGTGACTGAATATTCATTTCCCCATCCAAATCTCTCTCTAACACTTGAAGCATATATATGACAGAGCCCTCCCATGGTGCTTATTTTTTTCAGCCCAGTATGGCCGCTTCTTTGTGTGCCGTGGTGGGTCCTGTACACTGACAAAAAAAAAAAATATATATATATATATATATATATATATATATATATATATATATATATATATATATATATATATATATATATATATATATATATATATATATATATATATATATATATATATCAGATTTTCGGAGGTAATGGTTTCAATACCGAGTATCCTGTAGAAAAACTGATGAGAGACGCGAAGATTTTCCAGATCTACGAAGGAACTTCTCAGATTCAGCGCTTGATTATTTGCAAAGAACATTTAAACAGAGTCAAAATGGGACTTGTTTAAAATTAACTTTGATGCAAGATGAGAATGGGAGAGAGGTGGTAGTCAATCGAACGAACAATGCAAGCAAAAGTGCAGTTAATATAAGTCATTATAAGTCCTAAATATAGATATATATTTTTTTAAAAGAAATGTTTCAATGTATTGTTGTGCTTGATTTTAAAACAGTCATTATATATTTTTTTCTTTTTTCATATGTCACAAATGTTCATTTATTATTATTATTATTTTTATCATTCATAATCAGCTGCCCCATTTCCTCCAGAACTGGGGGCGGGATGCGCAAACATGCATTAGTATTCATAGGGTATAAATAAGTGGTAGCGTGACCCAAACAGGGATCTACCAATATATATATATATATATATATACCATATATCTATATATATATATATATATCTTCTCATATATATATATATATATATATATATAGAGACACAAAAATATAGCTTATCATATATATATATATATATATATATATATATATATATATATATATATATATATATACCAACGTCTCTAGATATTTATTTACTTCATACAAATGAGTATGCATTTGAAGTATTTATATGGATTTGAAAGAACCTCATTAGTTTAGGAAATTTAAATTTTATGAAGATTTGCAATTTTGGCTTCTTTAAAGGTGTTTAACTTTATTATTTTATATATATATATATATATATATATATATCTAGATCCACAAATCCCTCCTACATATATATATATATATATATATATATATATATATATATATATATATATATATATATATATACCTATATATATATTATATATATATATAATCATATTTTCGCTTTATAGGATCTGAATTATCCAGTCAGCAGCAAGATGAAGCTGAATACTGGAGAGTTTTAAGTACATTTTAAAAAATTTTGGAATGCTTAAGTTTAGTATAATTCAAATCGAATTAAATTAAATGTTTAACTGATTAGAATTTTTTGTTACCTATTTACTTTTTGCCTTGTAAAAGGATATTCACTAATAATAATAGTAGATCTTCTATAGTTATATAGAAATAAAAAAATAATGCCAACACTTCTGAAAACTTTAGGAGAGAGAGAGAGAAAGAAGAAATGATCTAGAAAATTTGAGAAATTTCATACTCTATGGGCACAAAACCCTACCTGGTGTAATACAACTCAGGATACAGCTCGGAAATTTGTGCAGAGAAAAATTAGTTTTCATAGAGTACTTTAAGGACTAAGAAGCTCTTTAGGGCCAGAAAGAAAATAGTGGACAACACAAAAGCGAGCGCCTCTTCAGAACTCAAACTAAATGGGAGATGGTAAATCAATACATATATATATATATATAAGATATACAAATATATATATACTAATAACTACAATACTCAATATAGATATATAATATATATTATATATTATATATCCTAAAGACATACTAAAAATAAAATTAAAATACTCCTAAAAAAACAAATAAATAAATATATACTATATTAGTCATAGTAGCCAGATAACACCAGCACTAAGAAGAAATATATATATATTCATTGTAAATACTCTTCGACATAAGATAATTTAAAATAAAAAATATAAAATATAATATACCTACATAAAAATTGAAAAATTATATAATATATATTAGCATATAAATATAATAACAGGACTTACCGTGCAAAATAAATCAGTGTCATATGGACTTGATAAGATACAAAATAAAAATAAAAATATATCCCAAAACAATTATTATTATATTTATACTCAAAATTTATAATATAAACAATATACTCAACCTAGAGTATACCCAATATTATATACTTATATACATACTAATACTACATATAAATATATATTAGTATAAATATACATAAATACTTATTAATATATATATTACTACTATAACCAAAACACCATCTATCACTAAATATATAATCAAAATAGAAATGAACAGGTTGCCAGATAGTTAGTTCAAATCTCTAACAAGAAACTGCGTTCGAATATGAATAATAGATGACTTGCTGGAGAAAGACAGTCGAAGTACGTAACAATCCATACCACAAATACTATCTCAGACTCTAAAGAGCTTAGAAATGAGGAGGTCATTTTATAATTGAGACGAAAGCTAATTCTTAATGAATGTTATCCTAGGCATATTATAAAGAATCATATTGCATATTAGGATAGAATGCTAGTTATTAAAATTGTAGTCTTAAAAATATTGATCTCATACAGAACGCTTCTTTAAGGACAATGATTACAATCGCTCAGAGGCACCACAATAAAAACGTCACTCAAAAGTAAATGGTACAGACAGATATATCAAAAATCCTGAACAAAAGAGAAATCAAACAGAAAGCACCAAGATGAAGAGAAGGTGAACTGCAAAATCCAACTTTTGAAGTGAGTGTACCTGAACTCAATATACAACAATCAATAAATAATACAATAGTAACAAGTAGAAAACATAATAATAATAAACATAAATGTTTGAGTAGTAAAATAAAAATATATACCAACAATACGGGGCTACGATATATATCATAAGTCGTACATGTTCATTTGGTATGATAAACGAAACAACCACATAAATATCACAATCCAAATATGATAACACTCAAGAAACATTAATACTATATACACAAACTAATAATATCAACTATCCTCACTCACACTACTACAGCCTCACCTACTAACAGGCTATCAACCCACCGATCACCACCTACTACTAAACTACTCACACCCAACCTACTACTACAATCCTACATACCACCCTCAGTCACAACCCACCCTAAACCCTAAACCCAACACACACCACTAATCACATACTTTCACAACCTACACTCATCACTAAACGACCACTGATAAATCTATACAACCAATCACTAACCCAACACTACTACTGCCCATAATTACTCTAAACTCACAACCTAACCTAACCTATGTACACCAGCTAAACCACTACTACATGCTAAGCACACCCTCATATCCTCATATATACTACGTACATCTAACCCACACACTCAATAAATCACATAAAAGAATGATAAATCACATAGTACAATAAACAACCCACCAAAAATTAAAACATCAACCTGAATAAATAATACTACTAAAATAATACTAATAACTAATAATAGAAATATAGATAATAACTATATCATAAAAATACAAAATAAAAATAAAAAAAAAATAATACTATATATATATATATAAAAACAAATAATAATAAATACTCAAAAAAAAAAATAATTACAAAATAAAAAATAACTAAAATACACTAAAAAATAAATATAAATAAAAAATAAAATATTCCAATTTTTATTCTAAAGAATAATAAAAAAATCAAAAAAAATCCAAAACAAATAACTGTAACAAAAAAAACTATAATACGTCACAATACACTTAAATTATAATTTACAAACTATATAAATAAAATAAAATGAAAATACACCTAAAAAAACAAAAAATCAATAAACTTGCACTTCTTTAACTCAATAAATACTAAGCACTACTTGATATATAAAAAAAAACAAAATCCCCAATATAATACACACATTCAAAGAAAAGTACTCTACATTACATAACTAAGCACATACAAACGTTATAAACCTAATGGTTCAGAGCCCAAAACCTTGGATACAGAGGCTCCTACGAAATGGGTCGAGAACAAATATAAAGAATATCATACAGCGCCCAAAAAATACAACGATATAAGAGATATAAAAAAAATATCATGAGACTAATAAAAAATTTTAAGGAAATTTAAACCGTACATTATTATTATATAATGTAAACGTTTGCACACCAAACCGGGCATATCACACTATATAATAGGAAAAGAGAAAACTCTTCATACATAGAGTAAAAAAAGAGTATCTAGGGTCGGAAGCGCGATATCGAATACGAGAGCCAAATGCTCCTTGCGGACTACATTCAGCTCTATACTATTCACACATTTCTTTACACAATTTTCCTAAGAAAAAGAGACATACACACACTAAAGATAGCCCGAGAAAAAAAGATATATAGAAAAGACAATCACAAACCATACTAAATCTTAGCATTCTCTATGCATCTTAAACTCTTAGTCTGGCTCTTAACACCTATATTTCATTATAAAAAAATAAAATATCCAATAATAACTAATATAAATTATTATTATTATCATATTATTATTCAAATTATTATTAACTTCATTATTATAATAATATACTATTATTATCATTATCATATCTAAGTAATAGTAGACTAGTAAGATAAGATATAAGAATCCAATAAAAGTAAGATAAATAAGTAAGAGTATAGTAGTAGTAGTAAGTCTCATGAGAAGTTTTGAGTAACTATTTCAATATACAATACAGTTACCATATCTCAACAGATAGCATAGGTAATCCTTTAGACGTAGCGATGTAGCTAGAACTCGAGTTCAGGCTAAAAGTATTAATTAAACAAAAACACTTAGAAATATAGATAACTACAAAGAGTCTAATTATTGATTCAACCAAAATAAATGTTGAAGAGAGCTTAACAGAAAATAAAATACAAAAAACACAGAAAATATGAAATTTCGTAATAGCAAAGAACTAATTGGGAGTAATCGAAAACTTTCTCGTCAGTAGTTCTTTCTAATATTATACAATTCAATAATGTTATTAACTTTTTTATTCATTAATAAATATATTAAATATAATATATAATAAATATATAAATAAATAATAAATATTAATAATATATATATAAAATAATAATAATATAAAAAATATAATAATAAAAAATATATATATATTAAAATATAATAATTATATCTATATTAATATATATATAAATATATAAATATTATCACACACCTATAACTCAAAACCCAATACTCACTCACTATAAATCATAGTATAAAATCCAATGATTAATCACTAAATAAAACATAAACTTAACCTAATACACTCAGTACACATAACTATAATATACATACAAATCACTACTAACGAGAGTACTACTATACAAATTAAATAATCAATAGGACATATTATAATTGTGACATTCGATACATCACGATTATATATACAATAATAAAAAACTAAATTATTACAACTAGTATAAGTATTATACATATATATACTATATAATATAAATATCTATAAAAAAAATAATATTAAGGCTTATGCAATATAAACACTCTCTCGTGCTTTTAAACACAAACAATATAAAATTAAACAGCGAAACGCTGAAGCGTTTATATATTAAAAAAAATATACAAACCTTAATACCACTATCGAAAATATAACAAATATAGACCACAAAAACCATAAGAACAAACATTCAAATGAGTAACACCACTCACCACAAATGAATATTCAGATCGTTGCGAGATAAAAAAAAAAAAGACGCCCAAAAACAAAAAAAAACCATAAACAACACCAACTCACCAATGACACATAAACAAGTACAAAAAAATGAAAAGAGCCCAAAAAAAAAAAACATATACATTAAATCAAATCAATTATACCATTTCATACAATATAAAATAAATTCCCATTTTCAGTTATTAAAAAAAATATAAAAAAACTTTTAAATAAAATGAAAAATAATATTTGGACTAACCCGGGACCAACAGAATGTCCAGGAAAAACACAAATGTAAATAATTAAATCTTTCCTCTTTTATGACTGTTATTACATAATTAAAACAAGAAAAACGCCAATAAAAAAACAAAAATAAAATACATTAACAACATACAAACTAATAACCTAGCTCTTACAAGGAGAATTACAATGTTTTAAGGGAGAGCTACGAGCGAGTGGGGGAAAGAGAAGGGAGGGAACGAGATAAACACTCCACATATACGATACACAAAAAAACAGAGAAGTACCCGCACGCAACACATGATTATCCATCCATAGCGGTCACAAAAAGAGGCTTCGTCTCAGATTCTATCAAAATCATAAAAACAGAAACTAGAGTCCAAAAAATATCAAAAAGTAAGCCATGTAAAACTAGCTAGCTAATCTACAATATCCGAAAAACACTCTCTCAAATTATCTTAAAAAAATATTTAATAAATAAAAAAAATGAAAAATTACATAAAATAACAAAATAAATATAAAATATTTCAGAAACGCAATCATTCACCTCTAGACGAAACAAATGTCCGTATACAACTCTAACAAAGATTATTGAGTAAAAAGATAAAAAAAACCTCCAAAAATAACATAAAAAAGCACTCCAATAAACTAAAAACATACACACAAGCCAAACACAAAAAAAAAAAAAAAAACAAAAACAAAAATTAAAATAAAAAACTAGAAAGGAGAATACAATCTAACAACACACAAGATCTAATAATACAATAATTTTGTACATTCATGTAACTCACCTACCCGACCACAAACTACACAACAAAAAAATAAAATACCCAAAAATCAAAAAACATTATAAATATCACTCATGTTATATAAAAAATAACACCAATTGATACCAAAAACAATAAAGACCCTCAAAATAGGTACATAACAGGAAATAAAAATAATAAAAATACTCTAAATAAAAACAAAAAACCATATCATGACTAAAACAACTAACTCACATAAAATATCCTCTATAATCTATATATACTAAATAAAAAAATATAAATAAATAAAATTAAAACATATTAAATATACATAAACCTATAATTGCGGCCATGTGTGTACGAGTACATGTCTACTACCTAACTATCCAACTACACTAAACTCCAATAAAATATACCTATCACAAAATTAAAATAATACTATATATATATCAATATAAAATTACTGAAAAAAAATACGTATGACCAAGAAAAATAATCTATGATTCAAAATAATATTTATATACTATATGAATATATCACTAAAGCTTAACGAGCGGAGCAAATGCATTTATCAGGTTAATGACTGAAACAGCACTACAATATTACTTTAAAGCAACGAAATTTTTATTCATGGCATAGTAGTATTACATCTCGCAAACAAAAAATATTAGGAAAAGTTAGACATTTAGAACTCATAAGCTCACTGTAAACTCTCTCAAGAGATTATATTGAGCAATCTTAGAATTGTAGCTCTCTAAAAGAGAAAGGTTCGAAGAGCTGTAGAAATGACACAGAGGGTAAAATGTGTTAATAAAGATCAATATCTACTAAAACACTCCAAAATATTATACATAAATATTAGAAAATTAAATAATAACTAACAAGTGATATTTAGCTTAAAATTTTTGAATTTTTAAACCCAATGTTCCAATTAAGAAAATCATTCATAAGCAAATACATTTATCGATAAATATGAAGATATTCAAGGGAAATATCACATGAAATATCTAGAACAAAACGAATAAGTAGTAACTTTCAAGACAGACTTATAAGCAACATAAATATAATATGCACTTATAGATATGGCTATAAGTTATTAGAAATATGCAATAGAGGTAAACTGAATGTTTACTTAAGAAAGTGAATTTTCAAAAAGATCAATGAAATAATTCTAACTAAAATAAGTCTCGGAAGACATTAAAATAAAAGCTGAGACAGGCAATGTATCGTATTACTATAACAAAAATTCACAACATGACAATAATTCTCAAGAACCAAATCTAAAGCCGCAAAATTGAATCGTATAACAATTAAACAAATCTATACATATAAATTTAACCAGGTAACTCACACTGATTTCTCATTAATACTAATCAATGAATTACAAAGTTTCGAACCATAATATATTAAGACTCACACACTCCATAACAATTAAATATATAAACTAAATACATAAACAATACAAATAAATCAATTATATATATATATAATATATATATATATATATAATATATTATATATATATATATATTATACATATATATATCATACTATATAATATATATTATATATATATTATAATATATATATATATATATATATTATATATATATTATATATATATATATTAAATATATAATTAGTAATATAGGTGATGTTTTAAATATTTCTTTTAATTTTGTAAGATAAATATAAAAGATTCTAAAGATGACAACATCTAAAACTTTTCTCGAAGGTATGGCAATGTAAATTATCCATAAGTCGTGAGTTGATTATCTATTATTCTGTAATATTGTTAATTGTTTACTGAATTAAAGACAAACTTAGGTTGCAATTAGGTGGCAATGCTGTGCAACAGTGATATCATCTCGTTAGGTTCATTGCTGTGAACGTGTATCCATATAGGTTAGAGTTTGCATTGCTGTGCAACGTGTATCCATCTAGGTTAGGTTTTCCATTGCTGTGCAACGTGTATCTCGTATAGGTTGGTTTCAACTTCACCTTTTAAGTTTAGGGTTAGGATAAGTGAGTTAGGTAGACACAGATTTAATATATATATATATATATATATTATATATTTATAATATAATATATATATATATAGATATATATATATATTACTATATATATAATATATATATTATATACTCGAATGATATATCGACATCGATATACTCGACATCGATATATATGATATCGATATATACAATGTAATATGCACTGACCTTTGATATTCGATATCGATATTCGATATCACTAATCAATTAACCAAGGTCAACCTAAAAGTTCAAGTAAATAATACCATATAATAAAATAATATAATATAATACATATATATATTAATAATATATATCAATAAATAATATATATAAAATTATATAATTAATATATATATAATAAATAATATAATATAAAAAAATACCTACTATAATCCACTACTATTCCAACAATAGACTCACCAATATATCACAATAATAAATCTAAATACAATACAAATTCTAAATAAAAAATATAATAAAAATTCTAACTATGGAATGTATACATAAAAAATCAAGCACTGAGAATCGGGAACATACCACGGCCATCTTTGGATATACGAGAACAGAATACGAATCGACGTGATAAGGTCGTCTGACTGATATACAGCATAAAGATATCACGAAACTCACCCCATAGATCCACGCACTCATATCGCGAATTAGAAATTCAACGAGAATCGCCAGAGAATCAATCGGTGATAGACGACACACTATATCACGACATCTCCGACATACGAGCACATCCGAATACCAATTAAACAACAGACCTGATCACCGATCCCAGAGATCGAATCCGGATTCGAATCCGAACATCGGCATTCGAATCCTTCCAAATAATTATTAGATGATTCGAAATTACTAAAAGAACAATAGCAAACACGACAGTTGCCATCTTTGGTTCACACAATCATTATGAGATAAAAATATAAACAAAATAAATTGTTTAGTGCTTAGATAAATAATAAGCTTTGCTGACGATCTTCGAAACCCAGGATAAAAGATTTATCCGGAATAGATCATTAAAACATAAAAATGCATTACCGATTGAAATATATATATTTATATATTCATCATATAAGTGAATGAAATAAAAACCAAAAACACAATACCACATAAATAATCAAAAGCTCAAATAAAAATCTTATCTAAGATATATTCAAATAAATAAAAAAACTATATAGTATTATGAGTAATCGTATATAACTGTAACTGCACTAAAATATTCCTAGTAACTAATTACTACGAGATAAAAAATAAAGAAAAAACATATACATAATAACCCAAACTACCAGAAAAAAAAAAAATAACCAAAAAAATCCAAAAACAAACCAATCAGAAACAACTACCTACCACAATACACACTAACGAAAAAAAAAAAACCGAAGTAATAGACAAGAGGCCCTTTACAAACGGGCAAAACAATAATCACAACAAAAAAAAATAAAAACCCAAAAATAAAAAAAAAATACAAATTGAAAACAAACGTACGCGACACAAATGACGGATGATTAAGACTACGAAAAGAGAAAAAAAAAACAAAAACCCCCAATAAATAACAAAAAAATAGAAAAGCGCATAAAGAGATGACGTAAATACAGGCCTATATATATGAGTATTACTATAAACTATATAATTTTACATAAGATTCCTTTATTAATTAAATAGAAAGGTATATATTACTAATATATATAATAATATGTAAATATAAAATATTATAATATATTATATATAATATTATAATATCACTTCTATAAATAGCTATAAATAAATATATATATAAATATACTATAATATAATAATAAATCTATTATAATGATAATAATTATGATATACTAAATATATAAAAAAAATATAAATATATATATAAAATATATAACTACTATATATATATATAATTTTTATATATTATAAATAATAATAAGTAAATTAATAAATAATTAAAAAAAAAAAATAATACTAAAATTTAATAGATAAATAATATAAATATATATAATTATAAAATATAATAATATAATTAATATATATAATTATATAATATAATATATATAATATAGAATAAACACCCAAATAACTAGTACCGTAACTCACTATCACTTTAAAAAAATACCCTATATACCATAGTAGTAAGTCCAGGAGTCTATAATTATCACCCATTAAATCCACTACCCCTTATCCATCTTTATATACTAAGAATCACCCCACATCCTTACATCGCATATAATACCCTATATATATATAGAGTAATATATAATACACCCCTTAAACCTAGGTATATATACTCCATACATGTATCTATATAGCTAGGTAGTCAAAGTCTACTATCAATGCAAATACAACAAAGACATATACGTATAGGAACTAATACCTATTAACAATCAACTATGAACTACAACCATAAAATTAAACAGAAGATAGGGTAAATAAACGTTACATGAATTAAAATTAAAAGAAAAGATATGATGAATCAAGTAATAAATTCGTATTTCGTAAAATATTACGTATATTTGATCGGAAAAGGGGTAAGACGTTATATTACGATTAACATATCGTTAACATTATATATAAAAATATCTCAATTACAAACGAATAACCAATGTCCGCTCTAACTACCAGTCTCTAAAAATGATTAACAGTTCCCGTTAACCAGTATGTTACACCGATGAAAAAATAACTAATTATAGTCCACCGTAAAAAACAAGAGGACTATAGATTAATAGTCTCATAAAACAAACCACCGTTTCTCTAGGAGTGTATATCCAACAGACAGGTCACGAAAAAAATAAATAATAATACCAATAATATAAACCAGAGAGAGCTGAATCAATAAAATACAATTGCGAGACGTACACTACAGTTCTTCTAACCACTTGGAATTCAAAAATGAAATTTACAAAATAATTTAATTAAAGAATAAAATAAAGAATTAAAAATACCCCAAAAACAAAACAAAATATTTAAATTCGTCTCATATCATTTTAGTATACATAATCTCGTAACCCAATAGTAGCAGGCAATAAAAATGACTTAATCATTAATCTTATGCGAATGTATATAGTAGAATAACAAAATAAACAAATAGATATACATAAGATTTCACAAACAATATCTACCTATCAACTAGATTTAAATGTACTATCAAATCCACGAAAGAATCGCATTAATCATCGAACTTAGACTCAGCGATCACTCAATATTGAACCACTCCACTTAAAAAAAGCCAGAATATTCACTTTATGCCAAAACCTAAATAGAGAAAGTAAGAAATAATATATACGATGTAAAGGTATTGTAAATATTTATAGATAGTCGAAGTTAGTTATAATATTATAAATGCTCGGTAATACCGAAATAAAACACAACTCGCACAAGTAATAATGTTACCTCTCGACATCGACAAGTTTAGGTAATTATCACTCACACTCAAGTAACAACATAAACTAATGTAAGACCCAACCTCAACAACAGATATAGAATCAATCCAAGGAATGAAAAGAAACAAAAATTGCGATATCACTCTCCGTAAAACGATATCACGAACACAAATAAACATAAAAAAAACCAAGAAAAGAGAGTTCAACTCTATTCAGCATACACTTAAATATAAATAAACAATAAACACAAATCACTCGCACAGCATTAAAATTAACATCTTAAACAGAATAACTAGACACGAATATTTCAAACATATCAAGGTCAAGCTTGGAATTATTATAGAGGAGTAGAAATAATCGACAATAAAACCACGACTAATCCAGCCTGAAATACACTATACATCTGACACAAAGCACACGTCATATAGGGTAAACAACAAACAAAACAACATGACTTATACAACTAGAGACAACGAAACACACAACCAAATTTAAAACGACAGAGGTAAATCCTATAGAACTAAGACAAAATCTATCGAGGAATTCGTACGCTACATATATCACAAACAAATGAAGCAGATAATTATATACAACACTTCTAAGTAATTCCATCAACTATCAAGCTCAATTTATTTTAAGCAGAGACTGTTCGAGGTAAGTGTCAAGGACTCGAACAAACACTCATGCCAAGTATTCAAAAACGAAAGACGATTATCAATGGACTGCATATCACTCATATCAAACGCACAAAATCCATAGTACAAGTAACGTTAGGTCTGACTAGGAGATAGAGGCTTAAACTCTTAGCTCTATATGACATACAACTAAATATCTCACAGCCGACACGATTAGACATCTTATCTAGAATACTTTTTTAGATCTATTGATGGTATTATTCCGGGGTTATATAGTACGAAGCTAAATTGATTTTGAGTAGGATTATTAGATATATAAGAATGCACTTGTTTAATATTTCTAACCCTCAGATAAAACAATGTTAAGTATTTGAAAATCTGAAGCTAAAAATTTGTAAAAGTGTCTTGACATGATACTAAGTAGAGACGTTTTAAGTCGTTTAAATATTTTTTCAATCACTAGCATAAAGAAAGGAAGGATTCAATAAAGAAAATGCTTTTATCCACCCTGTTAAAGCTATCTAATTCAGACGCAATCGTCTTAAAAATATTAAGGTATATAGTTTAAATTCAAAAGAAATATCATAATTATTAATGTACTATGAAAGACACGGGAAGCTGCAATGACACAGTCACAATCTAAAATTAATAAAATTAATTATGCTGTAATTTAATAAAGAAAGAAGAACGCTGTCGTACAGGCTGTTCCATCTTGTTGGATCATGGAAGTATCTCTATAAATTATTATTTTTTTATTTTTTTTTTTTTTTTTTTTTTTTATTATTTATATGAACAGTAAGAATAATAATTTAGTATAAATCACTCTCAGGCATCATTTAGGACCGTCGACTCAGATATCTCCCCAAACACGAGTACTGAAATCACTTGTCAAAATATACCACTCCCTTGTGTAAAAAGCATGTCTTAGAAAAGAATCTTAAGAGCACTAGTAACTCCGACATAAAGATAGTACAAGATAAAAAACTTAAAGAAAAATAATCAGAGCTAGAAGAGGCGACACACCAATATTAGATGAATTCAAGAGAGAAGAGGTATGTTCGGATATAAAAATAATTACTTCGTACAACTTCAATAACATAGAAATTTAGTAAATAAAAACATTCAACGAATAGTTATTTCATAGGCTGTAATCACGGTTATAAAGAATAAATATAATATAATAGATAAACTATATATATAATTTTTATTATAATAATATAATATAAATATAATAATATAAATATATAATAATATATAATCAATAATATAATATAATAAAAATAATATATAATAAACACTAAAACCATATTTTAGTTCAAATAACAAATCATAACCAAATGACAGATTTTTTAATCAAATTAAATTAGTTTTATCCGAAATATAATATAATCTATCAAAAACAAATCAAATTAATAGTGCAAATGATTTAAAACTAACCAATCAAAAACCTAAACGACAAGCACAAAAAACAAAACATCCATAAATCACGTAAAAAATATACTAAATAAAAAATAAAAAAAATGATATAATAATATTCAATAAAACACACACAAATAATAACGAAAATAAATAAATAACAATATATATAAAATAATACTAATAATATAGAAATTCTACATCACCAATCCACTATCGATAAAATAATATAACAATACCAAAAAAATAATCATAAATCAACTCAATATACAAACAGGATAACAACACAATCCACAACATATATTATAATTCAAGCAATTAATATCAGAAAAAAAAAAAAATATCACAAAAAAAACAAATAAATCGCCACATATAACAATACCGACACATACACTATATAATGTACTGACTAAATTACTAATATTATAAAAAAATAAAAATAAGTACCTAATAAGTAGCTAAAAGTACCTAAACGAATGATCCACTCATATAAAACTCACAGATAACAGTCTACGAAATAAAAAATAAATAACTCACAAAAATTTGTGACTTTCTTAAATAAACAATATCACCTATTACCACAATATATAACACAACTATAAAAAAAATAATAAAAAGCCCCAAATAAAACAAAAATAATAGTATGCATAAATGAAACAATACTAACCTAATACACTCTAATATAGGTATATATATTATATATTTAATAACTTCATTTAAAATAATAGCTTATGCCTTGTTTATGGATTAATAAATTAATAATATTACTTAACTATATTTATAGAAATTATCATTTCATTCATTAACAAATATCACAACACATAATCATAAATAATAACAGATACTATACTCAACAAAACCACCTAAATAACCTACATAATAATATCAATACAATATTAGAATCGGGATATAATACCCCTAACTACTAATTACAGAGATACCTAAAATAATATATTATAAATATAATAAAAAGAACAAAAGAATAAAGATAAATAGAGTCTTTGAGAGAAGAAGTAATAACAAGAAAAGATGATAAAAATATTGAATTTAGGAAAATTTCTAAAGTCGTAATGCAATTAGAACTTTCCCGAAATGCATCAATTTTCCTTTCTCTGAGTTTAATGACAAGAAGACGAATGGTACTAACTGCATCTCTTTTTTCTGACTCTCAAATTTTGCTTCCGAGTTTTCGACTCGGCAAAAATAATAATAATAATAATAATAATAATAATAATAATAATAATAAACGAAAATATAAAGAAGACCTAGGGTGCCATTATCTCGTATACTTCAAAATAAGAACATCTAAAAAAAAAGTACAAATATCAAATAAATTACATAGAAAGACAAAAAGGCTCTACTCCTGATAAAAATTCACCATATAGTCCTCACAACTATTTAAAAATGTCAGCACAAAAAACCACCAATCATGCACTATAACCAAAACAATCATATATACTTAAAATTCCATACTATTTAACTAATACATAGTGTTGTAAATTATGAACTAAACAATACAACTACTTAGTGTTCTGGCACTGTCTAAGTAGCAATGATAAAAAAACAATAATAACAGCACCAACAATACTAACAATATTACAATAATACTCTTACACACAATTAGCGGTGTAAAAAAATAAATACACTAAAATTCTAAGACCCTTCAAAAAAAGAGAAGAAAGATACAAATTTAAAATTCAAAAAAAGAATAAAATTACACGCGTAGCGATCACGAATCTCAAAAATCCAAAATAAATCCAAAACAGTTCAAAAATATCATTTTCATCTCATCTCAGTGGCAGAACAATACACAAAAATCCACAAACACAAGAGAGAAAAAAACAAAAATACAAAAAAAAGATTAAAAAATCACAAGAAATGTAGAATATTTTAAAAAATAAAATAACAAATCAACCGCTCACACACAAAATCAGCTTGACGAATTTTTTCGCATAATAGAAATATCTATTTATTACTAGTAAGACACAATCCACTGAAAAACCAAAGAGAAAATACTCTAATTAATCAGAACATAAAAAAATACATTTTAACTTAATATTAAAATGCCAACACACCCCTAACATAACCATACGACACTAAAAAAACATTGTAAAAGAAAGTCGACATCAGCATACAAATCGAAAAAAGATAGATATAATAAGTTCTTTTCCGATAAACAACCAACAAACATATACTCATAAATCCATCAAAAACCATAATATATAATATCTCACATCAACAAAAAAAAAAATAACCTCAAAAAATAAAAAAATAAAATACATTATTAATAAATATACATAGACAACTTAATAATATACTAATACAATTCATCCAAGATATAATAAAACAATTACAAAAATAATAAATACCTATATATAAATACTCACCCTAAAAATAAATGGATAGTATGCCTAATAATACAATAACAACTATACTAATCACCTTTATTGCGCGAACAACACATTTCGACTACCTTAACGATACAAAAAATAAAAAAAAAAATGTCAAAACAAAGAGTGGCACCGTCTATACACCGTCGTGTAGGAACAAATATAACCAAAAATAATGAGCAAAAATCGATTAACAACTTATTAAAAAAGGGTCAGCACGTTTACACGACACAATCCTGCACTGATGATACATAATTCACAGAGAATCTATCTTGACAGCAGTACTACCCAACTAAGTTAAGCTCGCCTTAACAAATTACATAAGAAACACACCCGAGATATATACATTAATAAAACAATCGAGTAATAACAACCTCGAAAATTAAAACTTGCGATACAGAAAACTAACAGCCAGAACAATACCTCGACATAGTACAAATAAAATATAAACAAAATAAATAATTAAATAATACTAAATCGCACGTGAAATAATATAATCATATAACCAAATACATAAAGTAGTTATATCACATATATAATCAATAATAATATAAATATATAAAATCTAATAAATGAATAATATATATATAATACCTACCTATATAAAATATAATACTATAATATATTATTATAGATTATATAAAATATATATTAAATAATAAAATATAATAATCAAAAACATATAAATATAATATAATATAAATATATATAAATATAATAACTATAACTTAATACTAAATAAACAATTCTAATATTAAATAATATAACTGCTACTAAAAATTGAATTTTAAATTCTTAAGCTTGCCTTTTTGTTAAAATTTTTATAACAAGATTCCATAAAAAATAAATATTGCAATTTCATTAACTTTGCTCAATTAATTAACGTCTTAAACCAATTCACACTCACCCCTCATTAACACAACAATTAAAAATTAAAAATCATATACCCTCTTTTTTCAAAGGCGAGGTGACAACTATTAACAAATAGTTTAGCGCGCCAATGCTCCGAATATAATCAAAAAACCTCCATAAAGAATAAGAACATACAAAAATTCAAGAGAGACATGTCTCTCAACACAGAATTTTGACCTTCCAACACAAACTTTCCATACGCTTATATATTCCTTTTTTTTTTGTAGCCCCTTAAAAAACTGCTACCCCTCGTTTTTCAAAATGGTGCTCTTTTTCGCTAACACTGTCTGTCAGCTCAACTACTTTACACTAGCTCTAAACTTTATCACCACACAAGCGAAACACTCGCTTTCATTAATGATTTGCTATACGTCATCAAATCACCTATGATTTTTCTTCGAAGCCACTCAAGACTTCAACAAACTTGAAAGTATGCATAGAAAGTCCCCATGAAATGCTCATGAAGTACCTTTTTCGTTTCTTTTCTAGAGATTTTGTACGACTCCAAGGTATGCAATTATGGACACTATCCACATCTATCAAATTACATTTTTAATTTATTTGATTATTAAATTAATGAAAATTTCTGTGAGAATATCTATTCGGGCAAGTGGATGAAATTTTCAGGCAATATGTGGTCGGGGGAGATGCACATTTTTCTTAACTACTAGAATAAATTTCTTTGATAATAATAGTAATTAATACTATTATTATATTAGTACTTGAGAAAAATTTCAACACAAAAAAATTTTTTTGGAGAAGAATATATAAACATTATTCATTTTGAATATAACAAAAAGATTACTAGAAAACAAGATGCAAATCTCACTAGACCAGACATATACAAGAACCTGAACACTCTCTAATAGTTGATCCGGCCAACAAGAGTGAGAGAAACAGTATCTCAAATCTCTAATATATTAGTTCACAAACGATCTCATGAATTACTTTTGAAAAAGTAGAAAAATATAGATATTTTTCTATTTACCCTACCTATTTAAACACTAAACACTCAACAACATTATGTCAGGGTTATGTATAAGAACAATCGGAGTCGCAATTGCAAAACTCTTTTACATCTAGATAAACATTATATTTGTCACACATAACCACACAAAAGCAACGAATTTTTAAAATTTTCAAACTAATTGAAAATTATATTGAAAAACTTCAGATATTCCACAGATATCACTCCAAACTAACATAACTCGTAAAAAAAGAAAACAGAAAAAAAAATTACTAACTACGTAAAACATGTAAGACAAACTCTCTGAACCTACATAATGACCTGACACTGAATACCTACCTCTCAACTCTATCGGAATTGAATTGCTGGACATTTAATTATCATATTATAAAATAACAAGAAAAGTATGGTTATTAAAAAAATTGGACAACGCTGAGCAACAAAACTCAAAAAATGATTTTTCAATACTTCTCGTAGCTTTTGTAGAGTAATGCTTTTGATAAGGATTCTTAAGGGCATTCCAGTCAAATAAAAATTAGAAAAAAAAATAACCTGGAGGTTATAATTCAAAAAAAAATTGACTACATAAAATTTGAAAAGTTTCTCAACTGAGCAAAAATATGAAACCAATTCTAAAACGAATGAATACAGACCAGAAAAACCACAAAACAACAGTTTGTAAGAGAGGCAATTAAGCTAACAGTTTGGTGTTAATCACGCGTCCACATCGATGAGAGAGAAATAATTACGAATTGACATGTATGTACAATAAATTAAGGAGGGGCGTCGAAATTGGAGTAGCAAGAGCCAATATTGGGAACACACTAGATACTTATAAGAATGATTCTCAATAACACTCTATCTTAGATTTTCAATGCTTCTACAGGAGTAACTCTCTATCCCTCTCCACTACGGGCCGTTACATACGATTAACCAATAATAATAGAATCTGGACATCTTGAAATATACGCGCCTATTACAGCCACTACCTGGTGATCATATATGCTACTAAATGGTGATACAATTCTTATTCTACCATGTTCCGTTCTTTTTTTTATATTCTCCTCTAGATGCTTTTTTTGACACCTGTGTAAACAACGAACATAGACTACGATTCCGAATAACACGGTACGAGAACAATCGACGTCTCGAATTCACGATAACGAGTGTACAAAATGCTGGTCGCAAATCAGACGAATCGAATCGGAGCCTCCACGCACCTTCGGAATTGATCGAAACCGAATCCCGTGTGTGTAAAAAGTTCGAATCCGAATCAATCCGAAATCCAGCACCATTCGGAATGTTGAATCCGAAAACCAGATCACCGATTCGAGTAGCTAGAATCCGGAATTGAATCCGGCAATCACGGATCCGGATTCGGATTTACGCATCACTGAATATAATATAATAATATAATATATATATATATATAAATATAATATAATAAAATATATATAATAATTATATATAAATATAATAAATAAATATATAGTATAACATATATATAAATATTATAAAATAATATATATAAATAATAAAAGGAAACATTATCACTTTACAAGGTCGTTAAACCAGATTTATCAGAACGAACAATGTAATCAGATTTTTTTTCGAATATTTCAAGCAATATTGGCGATCAAAGTTGCCAATGACAGTTTTTTTTGTTTTTTTTATTACAAAGAATACCCCAAGAATTAGAGAGAGAGAGAGAAGATTTGGAAAAGAGGGACAAGAGTCTCTCCGCGACCTCAGCTGGGGGAAAACCACCCGACAGCGAGGGGCAACTCTCGTCGCGCACACAATCTGATCCTTCGGCGGAATACATCGAGCCTTAGCCAACTTAAAGAATATATAAAAAAAAAAAAAGATACAATATTCACAAAAAAAAAAATAAAAAACCAAAAATGAAAAATAAAGGACTCTTTCTACAACATGATAAAAAAAACAAGAACGACAACGAGCGAACAAAAACACTCAGTGGTAAACATATACGCAAAAGATCTAATTCTATTGGAGTTTTGATAGCACATAATTCAGCTCACACAGACATAGCTAGAGGCATCACACACAGAGAACCGAATAACATTCTGCGATTAGACAGAAAATATTGATGATACTAAAAATGCAAATGAGATTGAAAAACTTCTATTTACAGAGAGTGCTAATCTACTCAGTGAGATAAATCTGGGACAATATAGATGAATGACAGATATATCTAAATATATCACGACAACCAAAAAATACAAAAGTTATAAAAATAATATAATGAATATATCAATTTATAAACTAAAAACCAAACTAACAAAATAAACTATATAAATATATAACTATATAACTCAATAAAAAATATACAAATAAAAAATGAAAAGTAAAAATATATAATAAATATTTTCCGAAACATCAATAATAAAAACTAAATACATAAACTAATAAAATAAATACTCTAAAAATACTAAAAAATAATAAAAAATAAATAATAATAATAATTAATAATCACCAGTATTTGTAATTAAATAGTTGATTCGAATCTGAGGAGCCTCTAAGTAGGGCCTGCAAAAAGTTTACCAGTTCCAAGCAGAACAAAACTCTTTCCTTCAGGAACCTATACAAGAAAAAAAAAAACAACACAAAATAAATTATCAAAAATATCTAACATACATGCAGACGAAGAATTATCGATCTTCACACTCCACAAAAAGTATATATCCCCAGCGTTAATTCTATTATTTTCAACCAAACTCTACACAACTGTTCAAGAAAAACATACTAAATTCAGTCTCGATACAGACCGTCGTACCTAATTCTTCTTATCTACCATTGGTTAAACTAAGATAGACTAATCAATAGTCAATATGTTGACACCAAAAAGATATGTTACACACAATGGAATAATATAATTAAAAAATAGACTACGCTCGTCTATTCCCGGTCGTTTAATAAACAACACTCACGAACTGTAATACTTTACTTACACACGACCCTGACACACAATTCATTAAAAAGACGTGTAATTACAACACTAAATATTTACACTGTATCATAGATCACAATGCGGAAACCTCACTCTAAAGGATTCAAGGTTCAGCCTACGAATCTAAAAACGCTCAAAACGCTTGATTTAACACCACAATCGATTACTTCAACTCCGCAACTCATAAAACTAGGCCAACAAACCTATTCGAGACACAAACTTCACACAATACACTAACCACAATATACACTAAAACTAAACAAAACCCCAAATTCCCACAACCTCAACCACACACTCAGCAAACAACTATCATACATAATAAATACCCCACAATCTCACTAAAGACTCAACATATAATCCAATCACTTAAACATATACAAATAAACATAGGTTAGTGTGATAAACATTAAAATCAACTAATCAACATAAAATATTACCTATAAAAAAATGAAAAAAAAATAAAAATGATCCAGAATATACTACCGAATAAAACACACAATACACTAAAAATCATATACATAACAAACAACGAATAAATGCTCAAAAATAGCAAAAAACATATCAA
>JABUQX010056714.1:0-19750 GCA_015478945.1 Trachelipus rathkii
GAGATTATATATAATATATATATATTATATTATATATATATTATATATATATATATATATATAAGTAATATATATAATATATATATAATATATATATATATAATATATATATTATTATAATATATTATATATATATATATATATATATATTTGTTGCACGATACCAAAATTTTCGTCCGATACGTAGTCTATGTTCGATACCTCCGATACAAGTATCTCTCACAATTTTTCACTACCGTACCGATGCCGATACGATACGAAATTTTTGCCGAATACCCGTACCGATACCGATTACTTTTACTCTTATAAAATATGGCTAATTATAATTATATAATATATATATATATATATTATATATATTATATTATATTTATATATTATATATTATATTATATATATATATTATATTTATATATATATATATATATATATATATATATATATATTCGCCTTTTTCTCTTTTTTATTTGTACTTCCGACCAGAAAGAATAATAGAGAGTAATATCGTTTTTGTCAAAATTACCGAAAAAATCGCAAGAAATGCTCACCAAACATAAAGGAATTTCCTTAATTCTGTAAGTTGCTATTATTTCACGTGCTTGCCGAATTTAAGCACGGTCTTAACGAAAAATGTAAACAAACAAGATGGCGACTTGGTGTCTGAATTGGTGAATGTTGGTCATTCAATAAAATCAGTCCTTTAAAATCTAATTTCTTCCAAATGGAAAAAACTCCATCACAAATGTTTGATCCATTATTTGTAATATAAATCATTTGTTATTTTTTTTATTTCTGTTTTATTCAAAACCACAGTGCTCTCACAACAGCTGATTCCAATTGTTTAAAAAACAAAAAGTAAACCAGCACGATTCGCGGTCGTTTAACCACAGGGTTCACACTGAAATTTTTAAAATTTGAATTCCCTGACTATCCCTGGCCAAATTCGCAAATTTCCCTGACCCAGCGTGTTCGTTATTTTGGCGTATTAATAAAATATCTTTCAATGATTATTACACTCAACTCACTCACCTTTCTTACATTAAACATTATTAAAAATTTAACTTTAAAAATTGTTTCATCATCATGGATGATTTAAAAAAAAAAAAATTTTTAGTTAAGAAATACTACTTCCCCATAGCCGTCCAATGCACTTTTTTTTATTTTTTCAAAAGGTCTAAATTTTTATTTATACAAAAAGAAAATAAAATTTAAAGCTTACATTAATAGCCCTAGTGAATAACGTCCACTGTGATCACAAAAGTTCTAAATGTGGAGATTTAGGTTAATTTTTTCTTCTCAAGCATCTGAATTTTTGATTTATAGTGTCTTCTTCTGTCAAAGCTTTGTGTTTAAGCATCTTTCTCTGCTCTTAAAGTTTATTGATCTTGTATGAAATATTTTTTTTCTTTGAGATGTTTCTTCATATCTCCTATGGGCAGCTCTTACATTTGTCAACATTTTTTGAGTGATAGGAATTTTATGAATACTTTCATAAGATCTTATAGCATTGGCACAGTTCTTTGAGAAATCAGACTATGTTCCTTCAGATTCTCTACTAAAATTGCTTTATTTACAGAAAACCCTCTTTCCACTTCGCATTTTCATGGGAAAATATCAGTCCTAATTTAAAAATTTGCCACATATTCCGCATAACATTGATTCCCTGGTACTATATGAAGAAAAAATTCCTTCAAGTTTCTTGGAAGGACAGTCCCATCCAAATATTTGAATTTTAATTTTCAAGGGTAGAATGAGCTTCACTGCAAAGTAGCAGTGTATTGTGCTTTTGCTTTATTAGCAACAGAATCGTGATTCAGTTATGGTGTCAATGCCTCTAGCAATACAAGCAAATCTTTTGTTTCGCCTTTTTCTGGCTGATAAAAAATTATACTAGGATCCAATGATGACGAGCCCTTGGACACGCTTGTACTTCAGAGGACATCTTTCTAATCTTTTTCTGTCATTTTGATTAGCACACTCTGGCATTCAAGTTTGAATTTAAGGATATTACTTTCATTTGAAGTGACTTCTTGAGAAGTTTTTTTGTTTGAAAATCCAAGATTAATTCCTTTTACATCAACGCAAATTGTCTTTGTCATGTAGAATCTAATACAAAAAGCTTAGTTGTTGTAGCAAGGCATTTTACTGGACTTAAGAAAATCTTTCCATAATATTTAGTAAGAGACATTGTAAATCTGTGAACAGGAGTGGACCAAGTGGGTCTGACGTTTGACACGTAAAAATGATTCACGTTCTAAGGAAAACATTTTAAATAAACGCCAGTTTGCATTTAGAAATCATCTTTGGTTTTTGAACAGACCACATTTTGTAAGGTTTGGTGTTTGAGAGATTTTGTGCTGTCACACTGCACAAAATCGAAAATCGACTTCGTTTCCACCTATTAAAAAAAAAAAAAAAAAAAAAAAGTATAAATCCTAAAAGAAAAAAATTAACAGTTAAGTCATAAGTCATACAGTCTAAAACACATCATATACCAATCACCTTCAATCGCAAGGAATGAACCTGGAACAACCTCTA
Source organism: Trachelipus rathkii (assembly GCA_015478945.1). Classification (NCBI taxonomy): domain Eukaryota; kingdom Metazoa; phylum Arthropoda; class Malacostraca; order Isopoda; family Trachelipodidae; genus Trachelipus; species Trachelipus rathkii. The sequence goes on from JABUQX010056714.1 coordinate 2,539, forward strand.
CGGACAGATAGGAAGAATAGTAGGTAATAGTGAACTAAAAATAGAAAGAACAGGATAGAAGTAGTTTAAGGGATGTCGTTCCTCGCCCATCCTTTTCAATCACTTATCAAATACATCTTCTCATTCCACAATTTACAGAAGGAAAAAAAATACAAAAATATGTAATTAATATAAGAATCCCCTTAAAAAATGTTTTGGGAAATTTTAAAAAATTTCCCCGGACTTTTTTTGGAATTTCCTCGACTTTCAGCATATCTTAAAACGCTTCCCTGACTTTCCCTGACCTATTTTTTTTCCTGACTTTCCAGAAAGTGTGAACCCGAAACAGGAAATTACTACTAAAACTGGTGTGAGCATTTTTACAGCGTAAGCACAAATGACATGACAAAAATGAAAAACGGTCTAAATTAAAAGCAAAGAAATACTATAATTCATTCTCTTCCAAAAGGGTCATATGATGTACATTTATGATTAAATGTATATGATAACTAAAGAAATTAGTTCCATGTAAAGTATTAGTGGACTTGCTACTTCTATTAATCGCAAGCCCACTAATACTTTATCTTGGAACTAATTTCTGTATTTTCTATCTCCTTTAATCAAAAAATTGCAGGTCTAAGTCCCGCATACACAAGCCTTTGTTTTTTGTTCTGATTGGAAGTTTTTCCATGAAAAAATCCCCTTTCTCTGAAAATTTTCTAGTTTTACAGCCTTTATCCTCAACGTTTTTGGTGATAAACTTGTTTACACGTTTCTCAATAACATTTATCGCCCTAAAACTAATGCCTATGATGTTCCTAAACTTCCTGTTTATGCTCGGCTTCCCTGCATTGGACCCCTATTCCAATGAATCTTCACTTTCAGATTAGAAATATCTTAAACAAACTTTCCACAGTGCAAGTTTCCTTAAATCTTTTATTAAAACAACAATCACTTTGGATTTGCGTGAATCCTAAAGGATGCATCTATGAAGTTGAGGTCCTCACATAGTTTTAAAATATAAATGTGCTCAACTGTATACATCCGACTACTTGTAGGTCAAACTTGTCCTAACAACGTAAAGATGCGAGCCTTCAAGCACATGGGCATTTCTTTCGAGCTAATCTCCCAACTCTCAACCAGAGCAAATTTAGCCGTCAGAGATCACTATGACCTCAATAGGCAGCCGTATATCTCTTCAAAAATTCTCCATTCATCAAAATGCTTCTAAAGTGAAGAACTTAAAAATTTGGAATATTTTTTTATATAAAAACATTATAACCTCACTTAATATCCATAAGAACCTCTTTGGCACTCCTGATTGCCTGTACTAATTGCCTGAATTTCGTGCAAAATTGAACAATAATTTCTTGCGAGGTTTACTTTTATTTTGCAAACAAATTGAAATCAGCTGTTGTGATGGAGCTGTCGATTTGGATAAACAGAAATAAAAACTAATAACAAATGGTTTTTATATTACACAATTGGAATAAGCTATTGTGATGGAGTTTATCGATTGGAAGAATTAGATTTAAAGCCTGATTTTATTGAATGAAATATTCATATAATTCAAACGGCCTACCACCCCGTCATTTTTTTGGTTTACACATTTTCGTAAGAAGGTGCTAAATTCCGCAATCACAGATATTACGTAAGTTTTTCGTTTAATTAATGGAAATTCTTACGTTTGTTAAGCATTTTTTTTACGATTTTGCGTTTAACAAAAACGAACAGCAAGCTCGAGCATCTTCTTACGCGTTCGTAAGCACAAATAAAAACGAAAACGCAGTAGGTCAGATAGATAGAGAAACTATCAGACAAATTGCTGATATCATTAAATATATACTTATATAACATATATAGGTATTATATATATATATACTATACATCCTATACTATATATATATATATATATATATATTTTTATATATATATATATACTATATATATATATATCATATATATATATATATTAATATATATATATATTTATATATATACACACAATATATATATTATATATATGACTCAATACTATATATATATATTAAAATGCAAATTAAAAAAGAAGAATTTGAAACTTTTATTTTCTAGAAAGGGTGAAGCTACCCTTCTCGAATTCGTCGAGTCATTGAAGAAATTTTATAATTCTCTTCGTCTGATAGCAACTGTGCTGAAAAACCTCCGTACTCAAATCTAGTTTTTCCGTGCAAGGGTGTTTGATAAGCCTCAAAACCTTTCACCTACCAACACCACACTTTCAGCAATGCAGGACATGGTACGTGATATATATTATATATATATATATATATATTAATATATATATATATTATATATATATATATATATATATATATATATATATATAGTATATATATATATATATTATATATATATATATATATCATATATATATTAATATATTACATATATATATATATATATATATATATATATATTATATATATATATATATTATAATATATTATATATATTATATATCTATAATATATATATATATATATATATATATATATAGTATATATATATATGCTTCAGCAATGCTGGACATGGTCGTGATATATATTATAATATCTATAATATTATTATATATTTATATATATATTATATATATACTATTGATATATATTATAATATATATACTATATTATATATACTATTATATACTAAATATAAATTATCGTAACTATATAGATCCAATTTAAAGACGCAAAAATGTGTGGTATCGTTAAAAGGTATCGGCATAAATTTTGCCGAACGATACCGATACTAATACTCACAAAAATTCCTGGATACTGATATCCGATTACCGATAATCTATAAACGAACACCAGTACACCGATACTGATCACCGATACCATGGTAATCAGTGCATCACTAATATATATATATATTATACAATAATAATACTATATATATATATATATATATAGCCTTATATATATATACACATACTAAATATCAATTATACCATATCTACATATAGTATAATACTATATAACTAATATAATATATAATATATATATATATATATATTTCTATATATTCTATATATATATATATATATATATATATATGATATATATCTCCTACCCATGTGAAAACATCTAGCTACTACGCCATGATATATATATATATTATATATATATATATAAGATACTATATATATATAATTACAGTATATATATATTAATATCTATTATATATATATTATATATATATAATTATTATAATATAATATATTAATATATATATATACTATATAGATGATTATGTTTCTTGAGGTTTTAATATCATCCAAAATTCTTAATATTTTGTTCAATTAATCGCAAAAATAATCAGCAAAAATTGCTCGATGACGATTGGAAAAAAAATATGCCGAAATTTTGATGATGATGATGACGATTTAAGACTCTATATAATATATTTATTATATATATATTTATATATATATATTATATATCTAAATATAATATTTATATATATATAAATATATATAATTATATATATATATAGATGGAGATTATTTATATACCGTATATATATATATATTATATATATGATATAGTATTATATATATATATATATATATACTATATATAATATAATATAATATATAATATAATATAATATATACTATATTTCTATATGTAGTTGTAAAACATGCCCAAAACTTATTACAAACTTTCTTACATTTCTTTGAGAACGCATTCGAAAGAGTTCTGCGAAATAAAACGTTTCGGATAGTTCTGAGATCAGAACGTTCCGAACGAAACGCTTCTGTTTTCAGTTTACTTTTAAAATTTTTGCCATTTTGGTGTAATAGTGATTATAGTATTTCGTCCGAATACAGAGCTTCAAACAATAATAAGGCCTATTTTGTAGAGATAGATTAATGGCTTCACAGAGATTGTGAATATCGGTAAGATAGGTACATAAGTGGAAGCGGCAAAAACGGATTTAAAATAAAGCAGAAAAGAAGAAAGGACGACTGAAGGATGTGGCAATGTACATCGAAGATATTAGACATATTTAAATCTTTAGTCGACAGCTACCAGCGACTCAATGCTCGAGGGAATACTGAGAATGTCCGTAGTTTTGCAGTAAACAGCTTCGGATGTACACACTATATTTTAGCTAGTTGAAGAAAGACAGGCTTCGGTAAAACTGAATGATGATTTTCCGCTGAAACTTAGTCTGTACAGAGAGCAGAAGTGCCACCTCTAGTACTCCTATTCATACTTAACATTACGAAGCCCTACAAAACATGGCCTGGCATTATACTGATGAATTTCGTTTCATCATTTATTAATAAAAATACATTGAAGCCAAAAAAGTGGGATGCAGACCTAGTTTCAAAAAAATCAAGTAAAGTTTTATGAGGATGGAAGAACTCGGTATTTGAATCCCAGTGGATATTTTTCGCAGCTTTCAAATGTGTAGACCATTAAAGAGTGTGGCTCATTGTTTTCAAGATCGTTCTGGTAAAGTGTACTGCCTGTGGTGCAAATTATTTAATACCCAGGACAGTAACTTCACTCTAGGGATTTAATGAATGGAAACATGCTAACCATATCTTGGAACATGAGAATAGTGATTGCCCATCGAAATAGTGTTATCAAATCTACATTATTAGCCCGAAAACATATTGATTCAATTCACAGCTGCACACCCAGTATGAAAAAGAATGTGAATACTGGAAAAATGTTTTACGTAGAGCTGTTGCTGTCTTGAAATTTCTTGCACAACGTGGACTTGCTTTTAGAGGTGAAAATGAAATAATCGGCTCTCCTAAAAATGACAATTTCCTTGGATGTATTGAGCTTTTGGCAGAGTTCGATCCATTTAGCAGGTCATTTATCTCGCTTCGGAAATGTTGGTAAAGGTAATGTTTCATACCTGTTTTCTACAACATGCAATGAGTTTATATTCAATTGATGGCTGGGTAGGTTTTTGCTACTATTTTTGTGTCAGAGGTGAAAATTGCAAATACTATAGTATTAGCGTAGATTCGACACCAGATATCCTCACTGTGATCAATTAACTTTTATTTTGCACTATGTAAAAAGCAGCGGTAAACCAATTTTAAACGTTTTTTACAGTTTATAAACATTTCTGGTCATGATAGTGCCACACTGACTGATGTTATTTTAGAAACTTTAAAAGTAAACACGATTCTAATAGGTGACTATCGAGGTCAAAGCTACGACAATGCCAGTAACATGGCAGGAAAATACTCTGGTGTTCAAGCTAGAATCAAAGAAGAAAACCCAGCAGCTGAATTTGTTCCTTGTTCTGCACACTCCTTGAATTTAGTGGGTTCATATGCTGCAGAATGTTGTTTAGATGCAGTTTCATTTTTTGGATTTCTTCAGACATTGTACAACTTTTTTTTCTTCATCTACACATAGATTGGGTATACTGGTATCAGTAATTAAGGGAACTGTTGTGAAGTTTCTGTCAGTTACACGATGGTCTGCTCGAAGTGATGCAACACGTGCATTGCGCGAAAACTATGCAGAAATCTGCTCTGCATTGATGAAAATACGTGAAACACAAGAATTGAATCATCTTCGCTGCATTCAAAAATGGAACAATTTGAAACAGCACTCCTTTGCATTCTCTGAGACTCTATACTTCATCAGTTTAATGCAGCAAGTCAATCTCTCCAGGCAACACATATTGAACTTGCAACCTGCGTTTCTTTGAACGACAGTTTAGTGTCCTTCATCGCTTCAATTCGAGACAAATTTGAGGATTTTGAGACAAAAGCTAAGATTCTTGTAAAGACCATAGCTATTCTTCAGAAACAAAAAGACAACCGAAAAGAAAACGTACTGCTGGAGAAAGTGAGAATGATCATGTATTTTCAGGAAAGGACCAGTTTAGAGTGAAAACGTACTTAGTAAATTTGGAATCATTAAATACTGAATTAATATGAAGGAAAAAAGTTTATTCGTAATTAAATGCTAATTTTGGATTTTTGTATAAAATAAAAGCTCTAACAGATTCTGAGGTTTAGAGAAGCAGCAAAAAACATGAAAGAAAAATACCCATTGGACTTTGGAAATGTGGATGATTTTACAGATGAATTAATTAAATTTTCAAACTATTTGTCTAATTGTTTTCTGAAGCTTGCCTGGGATTCATGACTTGTCTTCTCCTGTGTGTCTTGAAATCATTATACGGTGTACTAGTGGAGGCAGGTCCTTCGTCCGCAAGAGCTTCCCAAGAGTGATTGATCATTGCATACTGCAAATCTTCGATCTAACGTTCCTGTGGCTAAACGCTGAAGGCAAGAGACTTTTTCCGTTTTAAAAAGAGTTAAAAGTTATTTGCGATCTACCCTTAGTCAAGAAAAATTGTGTGATTTATCTCTACTCGCCATCTAGTCTGATCTCACAGGAGTCATTGACTTCGAAGAAATCATCGATGAATTTTCAAAATGTAAGGCAAGAAAAAAGCCACTGTAGAGACGTAGAGTTGATAAAATATTTTGATTAGTACTCGTACTGAATAACACTGTAGTGATTATATATTATATATTATATATATACTATATATATATATATAGTTTATATATATATATATTATAGTATATATATATATAATAATAGTATAATTATATATAGTATTATTATTAAGTATTATATTATAATATTATATATAACTATATATATATTATATATACTAACGGTATATATATATATAGGTATATTTATATACTAATATATATAAATAATATATATACTAATATATATATATATATATATATAATATATAATATATATATATATATTATTATATATAATATATATATATACTTATAATACTATTAATATAAATAAATATATATATATATAGTATTATCAATATATCGTGATTAGTAGCATAGTACTTGATATACTCGAATAAAACTGTAGTGATTAGTATTACTATAAATATACTAATATAATATATATATATATATATATACTATATATATACTATATATATTAATAAATATTACACATAAAGATATAATGAATTAAGGTTATATTATATATATATATATATATAATATTATATGCTACATTGATATACATTACCATAGATAATTACTATAATAATTATATATATATACTATAACTATATGATATAGTATGAGTAAATTAGAGCATGTATTAGATACTAATTGAATAACACAGTACGTGATATAGTATTAGTATTTTTAACTTACCATATTATAATATATATATATATATATATAGTTATATATATATAATATCTATTACTCTATATATATATACATAATAAATATATATAAATATATATATAATATATATATATCTACTATATATATATATATAGTAATATATAATATAATATACTTATATATAATTATAATTATTATAATATATACTAGTACACTGTATATATATATATAATAGTAGCATGTATTGATATGAAATTCTACTTTGATGATATATGACGCTAATATGTCTAGTAGCACATACATATTTTGATGATTTGTATGATACGCAATATTGTGACGTTTTGATAATAAATGTCTTTTAAAATTAAATTTACTTTTATTTTCATTATTTATGGAAAATTATTTGTCTTTCAAAATTAGATTTAATCTTTATTTACATTATTTATGGAAAAGGGCCCCGCATTTTCAAATGGCCCAGGGCCCCGCGCAATGTCTTAATCCAGCACTGAGTCTTTATGATTGCCCAAACATCCATACCTATCCAATCCTTTAATTTTAATGTTTGGCAAGTGAGTTCACACTCAACAACGCTCCTGCAAAACTTTATAAAATTCACAACACTATCTACCAGATATATGATGATTTTCTTACATCACATTAAACATTCACGGCCTAATTTTGCTTCACTGTATCCCCTAGGTATCCTCACTCGTCCTATAGGTCTAAGATAAAGATTTTGTTTCGCGGCTACAGTATATAATCATAGTATTGCAAATTATTTTATACAACTTGTATTCATGATTCCTATGAGAAATCCGGCCTTGTCATAACAAAGCAAAGGCATTCACCTGTAACGTCGTTTCAGCCTCTCCAATTCTAGCTCTTACCTCACAGCCAAAATACTATCACTTTTTGCACTACTTCTACACCTCCAGCATAACCTAGATCTTCTTTCTAAATTAAGGGGCCCAAACCTGTGGCAACCTCTAATACTGACCTATAATAGCTATTATGTCACTACTTATAAACTTTTTTTTTTATTTTGTTCCACGGACTCAAGCCAATCCCTATTCAATCGTAGTTAAATCTTTTATTTGAGTACCTTTAATAGCAAACAAGTACGATTTTTACTAAATGCAATTTCATTTGCCAGAGCTGATATATTATGTATAACCGACCGTAAGAACGTTTTAATCCAAGATATTCTTTGAAGGCATTATATATCATCATTATTCCTTACTAAATATAATATATATGGGTCATATAACCAATTTTTTGGCGTACCAAATAACGCGAAAGTTGGCCGCTCGATACCTTTTGATAAACTTTTATAATTTTGGCATTGGCCGTTAATGTTCAATCCCTGGAAAGTTCAAAACCACCATTCGTTTTTGTAGTGTTACTCTGGTTGTAACAGGGTGAGCCAAAATGTTTGACCAGGTGGAGCAAAATTTATCACTTAATAGAGGTAACATTTTAAGTCATATCTCCATATTGGTAATTCTTAAACCAAATTTCATAGAGAGTGATTTGTTAGGGATACTTTAAGGTACATTTGGCCCTTCCTGTTTTTTTTGTGAGAAAATAATATTTCACTATGAAAATGAATCCGAAAAATTGTGTTAAAAATCGAAGAAATTTCCATTTTCGTGGGTGTATTATTAAAAGAAGGAAATAATTTAACGATATAAAATTTTGTGTGATGATACATACTAAAGTAGGGTTTAACTTAAATCTTATTTGAAGTTTGGTAAATATTTTTAAAAAAATTTACAGGGTGTCCAAAAATCAATTTTTCGGAAAATCGGTAACTTTGAACCTTAATATCTCTGATGGGGTAAGTGCTAAAAATCTGAAATTTTCACACATTATACTACTACCATAGATGTTCCTTCACCTGCAATATTGACTTTGGTATTTGCTTGTTTTAAGAAATACAGCCATTCAAAAATGCCTAATTTTTTTTTTTTTTTTTAAGTTTTAATTTGTGCCTTTATTTCAAAATCAACATCGGCCCTTAAAATTTAACCACCCTTATATATAGATATATATATTATATATATATAATATATATATATATATATATATATAAAGAAAAAAAAAAATAAATAAATTTTAAAAAAAATATATATATATATATATATATATATATATATATATATATATATATATATATATATATATATATATATATATATATATATTTATATATATATATATATATATATATATATATATATATATTGTTATAAAATAAAATTGATATAATAAAGTTGATGGTGAAAAATGGGATCATAATAATAATGTGAGATAATAAAATAAATGAAATTGAATGGGAGACTAGAATTGATGATAATACTTTTAGTTGGTGAAAACTATGCTAAATGACAAGAAATAAAACACAATTATAGAATAGACTTACTTTTAAATAAATCATAGAAGTGTGTAATATAGTGAGAAGCTCCACTTCCGAGGTCAGTAGCTTCAGCTCCCCTGCTGAAACTCCCTTGGGCTCTACACAGGTCTCCTAGGCAAACAAATAAGATGTTAAAGTAATGAATTGGTCAAACAAAGCCGTGCAGACATCCAAAATTCTCAAGGCAAACCATGCAAATAAAATATAAAAAGGGATGAGAATATGCAATGTGCAAGAGTTAAACAGTGCAGTAAAAATCAATGAAAAGTAAAGCAATTACCTAAATAAACCCTTTTTGTTTCCTTTATGACATTAAAAATTATAATCAATGTAACATGGAAGGCTTAAGAAAAACTGATTGCTTTTAATTTATTTCTTCATAAAACAAAATTCCTATATACACATTTTTCTAGATAAGCTTTATCTTTTTAGGTTAATCGAACTTTTTATAGCTTTTATTTTTTTATAGTTATGGTAGTTAATAAAATTTTATGTTTTAACTATTTTTAGATTTTTAGATAGCTCCAGGCTGGTAATATAGTTATAGTAGTTAATAAAATTTTATGTTTTAACTATTTTTAGATTTTTAGATAGGTCCAGGCTGGTAAACGTACGCGTGACTTTTTACTATAATTAATAGTTCTCATGAACACTCTTGCGGGTTCTCTCACGTCACTCAAGAAGCAAGCGTTGCGCAATTACACCATACACGATAACACATTTAAACTAATTGGTCTTTCACTTTAACAATAAGTTTGTTAATGTATTTAGAGAGTCAATATAAATGTTCTTGGAGAACGTAACAACTTTTTTTACAATTCAACTGCTTTTGCTTGTGATTGCTTTTTTTAAGACTCTTCTATAAACTGGTGACAGCAACCATAATGAAAGTAACAAAGATGATGTTAGTGGGCTCCCCAGCCCGTTCATTAAATAATGTGGAAAGTGTAAATGGGCTCCGATTTATGAATGATGGCGATAGTGACAATGGGCTCCCTAGCCCGATCTTATATGGTGATAGTTCAATGGGCTCCCTAGCCCGAGTTTTAATGGTGATAGTAAAGGTGAGCTCCGTAGCCCGAGTTTTAATTGATGGAATGAAGATAATTTCAAATGGGCTCCCTAGCCCGATCCTAAAAGTGAAAGAAAAGTATGTATAAGAGAGTGTCTAAAGTGTATCTGTTTTTGTAATTCATAAAAATATAAATTTTCTTTCATATTATATTACTTATTTTAGTTAACAGCAATTCGTTACATACCTCCAGAACTTGCTGGAATAAACCTCTTTCAAAGAGAATTAGTAGAATGTAGAATTTAGTCCTTCAATTGAGGTGAACTAAAACAAAAAGAAGTTTCCTATTAATTCTTTTTCTTTCTATTGTTTGATTTATTACCTTAATTAATTTTCTCATAATTTATAAACACAATTTCCTTTTAATTATTATTGTAATATAAATATGAACTTACTTGGACTTGGAAATTATAATGGAGAACAATTGTTGTCAAGGTTGAGATGGATGTTATACTTTAGTACTTCTCATACATCCATATATCAGCATAAAAATATTAGAGAGATACTTTTTAAAAATTGCAACATGTGAAAACTTTAAATATAAAAAACTGAGTTATTTTTAACGTAATTTAAATTAGAGAATAAATTCCATTTACTAAAAACGATTTATAATTAAAGGAAAGAATGGATATAAAATTTTAAGTTATAATTAATATATATATAATATATATATATATATATAAATATATATATATATATATTATATATATATATATATATATATATATATATATATATATATATATATATATATATAATATATATATATATATATATATATATATATCATTATATATATATTATATATAGATATAACACATATATATAATATAATTATATATATATATATAATATATATAGATAGATATAGTATATATAATATAATAATATATATATTGATATATACTATATATAGTATATATATATATATATTATATATATATATATATATATATATATTACTTGCTTTATTTTAGAATTTAATTAAAGATTTAACCCTGTCAGTCGTTCGAGGGCTCTTCCTCCGAGACATCCCTTTCCTGGATCACTCCTCTTCTCTTCAACCATCTCATTGTCTGCATCTGGCATCTTTTTAGAGAATCCTCCACGATTCGCGTCCATCCTTCGCGTCTACCCCTCCGTCTTCTTCTTCAGGTGTCTACCTCCCATCTGTTTGCGGCATCCTGTCCGGCTGATTATATATATATATATATATATATATAATAATATATATAGATATATATATATATATATTATATATTATATATATATAATATATATATATATATAAATATATATATAAACATTATAACAAATTAGCCAAACACTTCGCCAAACAAAGTAACAAACCTACTCTACAGCAAAACAGCAAAAATATCAAAAAGATAAAAAAAATCAAAAACATACAACATAACACACACCCAATAATTTCAGCAGACACAATGAAAGCAATTAAAAACCTTAAAGTCACCAGCTACGGGCTCAGACAACATATCCAACATACACCTAAAACACCTATCACATAAAACAATAGAATATCTCACACTCATCTTCAACAAATCCTTACAACTAAATCACATCCCACAAAAATGGAAAAAAGTAATCACTATACCCAAATTAAAACAAGGAAAAGACCCCAATGATCCAGCCTCATACCGTCCAATATCACTATTATCTACACTCAGCAAACTACTTGAAAGACTCATCCTAAATATAATAAATCCATACATACCTAACACTCCATTCCAACACTGATACAAACAAAATCACTCAACCACCACAGCCCTCACAAACATCATCCAACCCATCGTTAACGGCCTAGACAAAAAACCCTACCACAAAACAATACTAATAGCAAAGATATAAAAACAAAGCTTTCGAACACAGTACAGACGCAACTAATAGTGAAAATTCATGTAAAACACACAGTTGCCAAACAAACACAAAAAAAAAATTGGATAGCCAATTCTCTCAGGCAGGAACAGCGCAGTAAAACACAGAAATGTAGAATCCAAAACTGTACACATACATAATGGTGTACCCCAAGGAGCAATATTATCCCCTACACTTTTCAACCTATACACATCAGACTTACCAACTCCAGCCACAACACATACAAATATCACAACATACGCAGATGACATAACAATAGCAACCACTCACCAAAACCTAGTAACAGCCACCCAACTAACACAAGAATACATAGAACAAATACAAACCTGGTTAAACAACAACAGAGTGACCGCATCTCCAAGCAAATCCTCCGTGACTCTAATCACAACTGACAAACATCTAGCCAACTCACACAAGAACATCCTTCTAAACAACACAATACCACTAAACAAAACATCAAAATTACTAGGTTTAACTATAGACATGCATTTAAACTTCTCAAAACACACCCAAAACACCATAATATCAGCAAATAGGACACTAAACATCTTAAAAATAATAGCAAATTCAAACTATTAAGCTTCTACATAACCCATATAAAATGGTGTCTGAATCCAAATTCTCGCTTCTGGGGTTGTTCTAAGGGTGTTGTTTATTAAGAGCATTTTCCTAATCTTCCCTGTGAACTAGTGATCTTTCACAAACCTCTTTTTCACAATCACACCTCTACACCCAGTATCACGAAGTATGGATACCTTGAAGCCGTTTATGGACCCATTTGTAACCGGCATGGGGGATGTCTCCCGTTTGAATTATCCTGACATGGCATGGTTAAAACGGGGATTGATTTACCGTTGATATGCAACATGCCGTCCTTTAGCATTTTACTCAAATCAACGCACCTACCTTCTTCCACAATTTGGCATGCCGCTGCAAAATCTCTTTGTTGGCGGTCTTATCAATGGTAACGGCGGCATTGTGTATTTCTTTCTTTGGTGTGTGCCATCTTCTCTCCGATGTCTTACTATCACGATTATACTTATTGTCATAATGGTGCCGATTACGTGAAAAATTATTGTTTCCGTTTTGGGCTGAGTAACAAGCGTTAGAATCATGGCCAACTTTATTGCATATCCCGCAAACTTTGGTGTATTGGCGTTGAATATTATGGCTTAGTTCTTCCCCGTTACTAACAGATGCCTTAGAAGAATTCAAATCTTGCCTTTTGAGGCATAGATTCCTTCCCCTTGCTTGAAGGAATTTATCTGCTCGAGATGCAATGTCATTCAGACTAGAGAGTCCTGTTTCTCTAAGGTGGACTTCTAAATCTCTGGGACAACAGGTGAGAAATTGATCGACCACCATGAGATTGGTTAAACCTTGGTAATTTTGATCAAAACTTGAAAGCTCGCTCCATCTTGATAAATATGATTTTAATCGATTCAGGAGTTGCAACGGGCCCTCTTCTGCTTTGGGTCTAGCTTCTTTAAACTTAGCCTGATATCCATCCTCAGTCATATTAAACTGAGTTAGAAGAGCTTCTTTCAAGCTAGAAAAGTCATTTGCTAAATCTGGAGGCAACTTGCTAAATACCGATAAAGCACGTCCAGTTAGTAGCGCACTGAGATAGAGAGGCCATAAATTACGATCCCAATTTGAAGACGTTGCAAAACTTTCGAATCGTTGTATATATGCGTCCATTTCATCTCTTGATTCGACGAACGGGGCCATGTTCGGTACCTTAACGTTGGTCGTAGGAGAATCATTGTTCACAGGAGTGGAGGATTGCGACTGATTAGACAGTCTTAGCTTTTCTAGTTCAAAATTACGTATTCGTTCGTCTTCTTCAAATTGTTTTTGAGGTAAAGTGGCTTTCCTGTCATCTTCCTGATTCATTCAATGTTAAAATTTTCCGACTATCCTATGTGGGTGTGTGAGTGAACATTTTGCACTGGCTCTTTCTGCCTCTGCAGAAGCTCTTTCTGCCTCAGCAGCCTTCTCTTCTTTATAATTTTTTTTCTCTTTCCTTTATAAATTCAACGGCCTCTTTGCCTTTAAGGCCAAAATCCTTGGCTATCTGGTACAATGATTGATGATCCATTATTGTTACAATAATAAAAGGGAGAGGTGTTTCTTAGAAAAAAATAAAGGAGAGTCGGGTACCTTCTATTTAGTAATCAAAATGAAAGAATGTTGATGAGACTATTTTTCTTCTCGGATAGGCCACCCGTAACTGTGTCAGGTTATTTATTGATGAAGACACACAGGTTCAGTTCCAATAAATATTCTCTGTTGTCTAGGGGATATCTTTGTAGATTAAAGATTCTTGCTGAATATAAGTACCAAAAATTATAAATCATTTCAGGACGCTGAGCAGATATTTAGTAATATTAAGACAATTTCAGAAATCCTTTACTTCGTAACAAAAATATAAATCAGATTCATAGAACAAAAATACTATTGATACCATGAAAGGTAGAAAGCGAAAAACCAAAAAGCCATTATTGTTGGATATTCCACTATAAATAGTTTTTGAACGTATCCAACATTATGGTAATTTACAAAATAAAAGTAAATTTTCAATGTTTGATAAGTGTAAAATTAATAACATTTTACACTCAATCAATTCAGTGCAAAATATCATCAATTTCACATCTTTTAGAATTATTAAATATAAAATAAATTTAAACGTAACAAAATAGATCTAACATTAAATAAAATTGAGATCAAATTATTAACAATAATTTTCCTTATTATAAATGCAATTTGTGGAACTCAATATTTCCAAATTTTGGTCTTTGTAATTATATGGGCAAAGACATGATATATATATATATATATTATATATATATATATATATTAATATAATATATAATATATATAATATATAATTATATATATATATATATATATATATATAATATATTATATAATATATATATATATATATATATATAATATATATATATATATATTATATATATATATATATATATAGTATATATTATATATACAGTGTTGGCCCCGCAACCCAAAAAATAATTGCGGCGCAAATCGCAATCGCAACAATACACGCAAAAATACACATTGCGATTCGGCAACCGCAAAACGCAATTGCGGTAGACCGCGAATTGCGGTTGCAACCCCGCAATTTGCAACCGCAACTATTGTACGTTAAATATGACTAAAACAGAGAAAATTAAAGCACCATCAACAGTAAAAATATTATATATATATATATAATAGATTATATATTATATAGTATTATATATATATATTATATAATATATATTATATATATATATATATATATATATAATATATATATATATATTATATATATTATATATTACTATATATAATAATAAAATATTACACTGGTCATCGTTACTCAAAAAAAGTAGTTCCGTTATTCCGTTACTTCGTTACTCGGGAAAAAGTATTCCGTTATCGTTAGTCCGTTTCGTTTGAAAGGAAAAGTAACGAAGTGCCGTTACTCCGTTACTTTTAGCTTTTCAATATGACATTAATTACAGTATCTTAGGCAATTTATTGGTTTGTGTATTTTAAATTTTCAACATTATCATTATTATTAAAAAACATACCCTCATGTAAGACCCTAGCGCACTCAAGGACTACCAACGATTAATTGCACCACCTACCTTCCTGCCATTCACAACTTTCCTACTACACTCTGCATCATCCGTTCCCTTCCCATCCAACATATATACTAAATATTTAAACCCAGACACTTGTTCCAGCTGCTCACCATCTAACATAACTTCACACCAAGGACTGTCCTCACTCACAACCATAACCTCATTCTTATCATTCTTATATACATTTACCTTCAAACATCTCTCTACCAATCCTCTCAAACTCTCTCAGATTCGCCACACAAAACCAAAACATCCCCATATAATAGGTAGGGCACCCTCCACTCTCTTCCATTCTCCATCATTCAAACCAAGATTGTGGAGCCGGTGTCGCGGAGTCGGGGAGTCGGTAATTTTAAAGAGAGTGGGGTAAGAGTCGGTAATTTTGAAGAGGATGGAGTCGGAGTTCGGAGTCAGAAAATTTTGAAACGACTCCACAACCCTGATTCTAACATTATCCCCTGCCATCCCACCTCTAATTCTTTCATAACCCCATCCATATACAAATTCTATCCAAGAAGACATAGCACATCCCTGCCTCACTCCGCTATTGATATTAAAACAATCACTTTCAACTCCATATATTCTTACACACACTTCACTATCAGCATATATACTTTTGATCCCATTCAGAAGCTTACCACCAACAACATATATCAATAACATCTGCCACAGAGCTTCCGTAATAATCATTTCATACACCTGTTTGCAAATCCAAAAGACCTAAATACAATTTATTATTCTCCTTCCTCATTTTCTCAATCATTTTTTTCAAAGGAAAGATTTGATCCACACATACTCTACCACTTCTAAAGCCACCTTGTTCTTTATAATCAGTCCTTCAGTCACTCGACGCATTCTTTCGACCAAAATGCAAGTATATATCTTCCCTACTACACTTTATATACTAACTTCCCTATAATTCCTACAATTACCCTTATCTCATTTACCTTATAAAAGGTACTATTACTGGGGTCTTC
>JABUQX010056715.1:0-14318 GCA_015478945.1 Trachelipus rathkii
GAGAGATATATGAAGTATTAGTGGGTGCTTAAGTGTTCCCATATGTTGAGAAGTAATCTTATGTAAAAGATAAGTGAGGATAATAAGCGAAATATAAGATCGGAGAGTATTATTTTGTGTGTGATCCTGAGAAAGGGGTAATGAGAACAGACATATTAAAGATAAAAGTAAATTTGATATATAGTGCTTGTCAAGTATAGTGGAGGATGTCAGATGCTTAGATATTTGCGATAGAAAAACTAGCTGTCATATAAGCTCATTGATTTTCTAACAGGCGAATAATAGTTGATTTTGAGTAAATATAATATTATCACTCATGTCCAGTACGATATGTATAAGAGGCAGAAGATATAAAGCTGGATGAGTTAAGATGAACTTGCGAACATTCTTGAATTGCCAGATAGAAATGATGATGTGTAGGAGAGTAAAAAGATGAAAGATGAAGCCGTGATATATGATCCAGAGAGTGAAAGTTGAAGCGAGGAGGATTTTTGTAGAGATGAAGGCGGCGTATATGCTGATGTTGTGGCCAAAAAGGCAAAGGCTTACTCATATCAGCATGCCCTGGCACACGATAGCTACGGAAAGGACAGATTTTCATCACTATAGATGATGGGCAAACAAGGACTGAAGACTCATATTATGCACAACCGTAATTCAAAACCGTTATAATAAAATTAAATTCTCTCTTCGTTAACTATTGAGACGACTCATACGTCCTATTAGATAAATCTTGTAGTCTAAGTCTAAAGTGACAGATAAACTCTAAATTAAGAGAATAAAGGAAAATAGTAGTTAAGATCGTTTACAGGCTTATATAGGAGAGAAAACTGTGTGTTTATCTTATTCTTTTGTTTTTCGTCGTTTGTTCTTAAATTACACAGGATTCTGCTCTGTTGGGAATAAAAAGTCTGACGAGACATCTTTAGGTCGGAGCATATAATTAATGCCAAATTAGGACTAGGATTAAACCAAAAAGGTTATAAGTTCCGGGTCCTTTTGAGAAATAATATGATCTGGCATCTTTGAGAGATATTAACTTACCTTTGGTGGCAGTGAGATAGATAACGAGCGCAGAAGAATTAGTTCAATGAGTGTTTGGGTTGTGAAACGTGGAGAGAAGTTTATGAAATAGATCTATTTTGGTGTCTTTTTAATACTCCCTAATTCGACTATATAAATATTAGTCATTATGTTCGTGATTATACGATTACATAACATTTCATTGATTCAGAGAGATTCATATGTTCTTATGGGCTGGGAGGTGAGAGCGGTGGTGTATTCAGTCGCGGTTATTTCTCAAACAGGCTAAAATTGTTTCTCTTGATGATCATCAATCTTGAATAGCTGTTATTTTTTTTTTTAATATCTCTATCAGGACTGCGGTTCCAGTAATTTTTTGCCCTCTCCAACTCCGGGCACTACTACATCATAAGATGATCACCTATATCTCCATTTTATTTGGAGATAAATATAGGGAGAATATAAATAGAATAGAGAAAGATAAGATTAAATATAAATTTTTTATCTAGTTTGCTTTTCTATTATTATTAATAATGAATTGAATTAAAGAAATAGTAAAAGTAATAGAGGTAACATCTAAATATATATAATAATGATAGTTTTAAGAAGTTAGTTTATTAGTTGTATGTGATGAAGAAAGAGTGTAAATTAATATGTTAGATATTAGTATATTAATAATGAAGGTAAAGTATAGTATATTATATAGTTAAGATATTAGTGTGTGTGTTTGTGTGTGGTGTTTGTTTGGCGTGGTGTATGAATCTGAATGTATGCTTATAAAATAGTGACATAAAATTTAATATTTATGAGAGATGTACATATATGCAAATCATAAAAGAAATAAAAGAAATATGAGACAACAAAAACCTATATTGGTTCAATAACAATTATTATTGTTGGATATTAAATAAAGTTGAATATTAAGAGGGGTAGCGGCGTAAATAAATTGTCTTTTTGGTTAAAGCCCGAAAAGTCTTAATCTTATTGGGGTTAGAAGAACAAGTAATTTAGAAAGAGCCAGCAGAGAATAACTCTGGAGTGCCTCTTTGGTGCGTTTCTTTTGTGTGAAGGCTATATAAAGATGAAGAATATCAAATTTCAATCACAGATACACCTTGTCTGTAGAGTCTGTTAGTCGTGTGAGATTATAGGCAAGATCAATGTCCAGATAAGATAAGTGCACAAAAAGTAGTAATAGAGAAAGTGAGTATAAAAGCGAAAGAATAAACTTTGGTGCCTAGTGTCTCCTTTTAGAGAAAGTTTAGTAACCCTTAAGTGAATGAAGCTTTTTATCTGAGTTTCTTTTGAAGAGAGAGTCACAGTTTTTACTCGCGCGGACTCAAAGGAGTTGGATATCAATCGACTCTACCATTACAATGCTTTTTGAACGTTATTGTTCCCCATCATAAGTTTAAGTTGGTCTAACAGAACTCAGTGAGATGCCATTGAAGTAAGAAATACTTTATAGATTATGGTTATAAGTAATTTTAGGGGAGTAGGTGAAGCGGGTATTATAGTAGCTAGAAATAAACGTAAAGTTATCTTACAATATATAATACTCTAGATGTTATTAATATGGAGTATGGAGCGGAATAAGTATATTACGTGTATACTTATATATATAACTTTTTTAAGATATTGTGTAGTAAGTCATTTTATCTTATATATTATCTACACTACTCTTATTAATCTCACTTTATTTCTCTCGAATTAGTAATATATATATCGCGCATCACTCTCGTATTAGACCGTACCAATAGTGAAAAGGTAAGAATGATAATAGATATAAATCTTGAGGTAAATTGATTTTTATGTCAGCTAGGTATTTGTTATATGGTCATTTAAAGAACAGAAGTTTTTATTTGACTCTTATCAATGACAAATGGGATAAATAGTGAATCAGCATTGTAGAGTATCTGTTAGGAGAGAGAGAGAGAGAGAGAGAGAGAGAGAGAGAGAGCTCTAACAGGACGCTACTTAAGTTGAAAAAACTTTGATCAAATTTCTAAAAGGAGATTCGAATGTTATTTAATAATTTGTATCTACAAGCCTGACAAAACTTGATTTAATCCTATCTAGGTATAATTTAACATGACGTAACCTAATTTGATCTAACTCTAACGGCGTGTAATCTTGCAATTAAACCTAATCTAACTTGATCTAAGAATAACGGAGTTTAACTTCACATAACCTAACCAAACTTGATCTAAGACCAACAGAATGCAATTTCATATAACTTAAGGTAATCTAATGCAAAAATAAAATTTTCATTTCAAATTTCACATTTCCTTCCTGCTCTAAGCGGACGGTCATCCAAATTGTGGCCAGAAAGGGGGACACCTCTCGACAGTTTACTTATCATCTTATAGCTTAAACTTCTGTTATCTTTGAAATCTTCATAATTCTTCTAATCTCGCTCCTGATGACTAATATGGCTTCCGCAAAGGAATGATCTACTGGTGGACTTTTTTATTCCTCTCTCCTACGCTATGTTCGATAAAGTCAGGCACAAAGCTTTTATTTCTAAACTTTACTTCTTCGATATTTATCTTTGTTACGGTTTCCTTCTATACTTTCATTTCGAGTTGTTCTATAGCAGCCGTTGCAGGAGGTTACAGTCCTTCCTTTAATTCTATAATGAGTGGTGGATCTCACGATTCTGTCCAATACCTAACTCTTTTTCTACATTTTATTAATAATCTTCTTTGTATTTCATCATCACCCTCTTATACTGAAGACTCTCCCCTCTTATAAGCATCTCAATTTGAATAACGTCCTTCACAACAGCAAATAGCTAATGCTTGGAGGCTGGCCTTGAATCAACTGACCTCTTTTCTCTATGATTTTTCAATCTGGGGCAAGATAACATGGTTACTGTAAATGGTTTAAATACAGGGTTCTACTGTCTTTCTTTCAGAAATATCAATTTCCTTCCTCAGAACCTTCTGTCTTTTCCTTCCCTCTGGAGACCTTTACTTCTTATTGTAATGTTTAACTTTAATATGCCCTTTTCACTAGTAACAGTTTCTCCGTTAAGTGCATTGCATTTAAGAGAATAGCAACTGGAAAGGAATTTTTAGAATCGTCAAGAGTAGATAGAGTTAGATGAGAAAAAGAGATCAGAGAAGTTAAAATTGTTAATAAGTGTATTAGCTTCTGAACAAGCAAATGCTAATAAGAGAAGAAGGTAAAATTTATAGTATACGAAATGTTTTTGCTATTTCTATAACTTTCTTCCATAGAATATGATTTTATAGTAACATTTTAAAATTAAAACAGGTATTAAATATTTACTTTACGTTCTTATTAATTGTATAGCTATATTACTTTTGCTTTAAATTATCAATATTTATTTAACATTTGGACAATGTTGATATTAGTTTTAGCATACTACTTCCACATCACTCCTTTAAAATGTTTGAAGGTTAAGTAACAGGTCGTAGAAATATTTATTTACTCTTAATAATTAAACATTATTACTTGAATATTCATATACTATGGTACATCATATGATATATACAATAGTATTGATAAAATAGCACTATATCGTTAACTAAGTAATTTTATATATTGATATATATGTCTATTTACCTGCCTCACCTCTCTTCCCTATATATATATATATATATAATATTATTAATATATATATATACGATATATATACATATATATAATATTAGTATATATAAAATTATATATATTTTATAAATATAATATAAAATATATAATATATATTATATATATATATATATATGAATATATATATATATAGTATAGTATTAAAATATATAATACAAAGGTGGGCACCTGTTTAAATGAAAAGTTAACCCGTATATCCTACATCGTTAACAAAAACATGTAGGACGTTAATTAAAACGTTATCGGTAAAAGAATGTACGGAATTAACGTTATTGTTAACTTTATACTTTAAAATTTGAGTCAGGTAAATAATTATAATTGTTAAATTTTACCTTTATTATGAACTGCAAATTATTTGCAAATAAAAAATAAAATAAGAAATTAATTCTATAATAATAATAATAATATAATAATAATAATAGATAAAATATAATTAATAATGAATAATTATAATAATAATAATAAAAAATAAAATATATAATAATAACGAATGAATAAATATTATAATATAATAATACAATGATTAAAAGAATAATAATAAATAATAATAATCAATAATAATAGATAATAGATAGTAGATATCAAACTTAATAATTTAGGCTTTGACCTAGTAGATACTTTTGCCGCTTGCCACAAGGATTTAGCTTATGACCTTAATTAAGTCTTACTAGTATATTATTGTAAAATAATAGGATATAGCAAATTTGAGTGGAGTACTATAAATATGTTTTTTTTTTAATAAATTACAACGCTTATTAGGCTACTTCTTATATTTTTTACGTCCGAAGCAAGTTCAAGTAACGATCGAAAGAAGTTAATGACTCATTGAACGGGCATCATCACGTATCTTTTTTTTTTTCATAAGGACAAGGCCAAAGTATTGGGCCGGCTGAGCCCAATTTTACCCCCCTAAAAATGAAAAAAAATCGAAATTTTCAGCCAAATTGACCCTAGTTAACACCAAACCTATAGCTTTTTTTGGCCCACTTAAAAACGTTGTTATTCGGGTGTTTTTTCTGTGTCGATCATTCTTTCAGAATTTTCAATTTTTCAAAACCCTGTTTTTGACATTTTTTTCGTATAACTTCCAGAATTTTTCGATGCAGCTTCACTTTAAATTGCGTAGATGGGTCCTTACCGGTACGATATGTCACATTGTGTTTTTTTTTGAGGTTTGTGCTCATAGCATTGTCCAATTTCCAAACCAACATCTTTTTTTTGGTTTTAAATTGAAAATGCCGATAAGTATTTTTTTCCTGTTCGGCGAAGTGGATGAAATTTTTCAGCGCATATGGAAAAAGAATGCACATTTTTTTAAACTTAGTATTCTTTGGTAATACATGAGTAACGAGAGAGATGAGCAATATGGTTTGTTTTGGATACTGTTTCTTGGAGAACAAATTCGTCGCAGAAAAATTTTTGGCAATTTTAAAAAATTTTCTTTTGTAGCAAAAATTATTTAAGCAAAAAAGAGATTCATTGAAGCCCGACTATAAGAGCTGAAAATTTGCTTTGACGGATGATAGTGAAAAATGATATAATTTTCACTTTTACAAAAATTCAAAATGTTTGAAAAGTGAAATATTGAGATTTTTTTTCATACATGTCTGATAACATCAGATTTTCAGGGCTTGTATTATCGGGTTGAGGATCATCTTTTTGAACTTACGAAATATTTTTGTAGCTCAAAAGAAATTTTTTTTAAAAATTGTCCAAATTTTTTTTTTTTAAATTGCTCCAAGACAATCCAAATCTGCATATCAAAGAAATTATGTTATGTAAACAATGTCAGCTATCACTTCATACTGCCCTGAAAATGTGATCCACTTCAACTGAACATAAAAAAATTGTTCGCAATGTTTCATTTTAAAGTTCCAAAAAAAGTGGTTGGAATGGAAGCACGCTGAGGACAAAACCTAAAAAAATCGAAAGAACATTGTGACTATTGTGGTTACGGACCCCATCTAGCATTTTTCAAGTTTGAGGTCATTTCGAAGAAAATTCTGGAAGTTGAAACGAAAAATATGCCAACCAATGTTTTGAAAATTGAACATTCTGAAAGAATGAATTACAGAAGCACAGAAAAACACCGAAACAAATCGTTTGAGGGCAACAAACAGGGACAGTTTGGTGTTATAGGTTTAAATTTCTGATAATCCGAATTTATGTCTTTTTAGGAAGGGGGGAATGGCGGTACCACGACTCAATATGGGATCTTCCCTTCAGCGAACAACACAGAATGCAAAAATACGGCATAAAACAGTTAACATTACTAAACGAGATAATAAAAGAACCGTGTAAGAATACACATTTTGAGCCATTAGAGGAGCGTTTAGGAAAGTTTGAAAAAAAAGTTTATCTTTTATGAAATCGAATTATAAATGAAAATCTGGAGAAAATATTTATAAACTCGTAATAAGGTAACTGGTTAACGGTATGTTTAGGAGGAAATTTTAACTCCTTACGTTAATATTCAACATGTAACTCGTTAGATAGTCCGTTAACTGTCTTTTCCGAAATTTAACGAGCGTTAAAAGTTATAGAAACAATTACAAGTTTATAATGATTAAGCTTAACGTCGTTAATTCCACCATTTGAATTATATATATTATTATAGTATTATATATATATATATAATATATATATACTATATATATATATATATATAGAGTATATATATATTATATACTATACTATATATATATAATATATAAGATATAGTCGATTGCAGTGGATTCGACAATTCTAAAGTGAATAAATGTGTAGGTTAACAAAAACTCTAGAAATAAGTACTATGTTAACCAATATTTAGAAATTTTATCAGAATAATGAAACTACAAGAACTCACATCGTTACTATCGTATAATAATCTCACTTAGCATAATTTATTTTTATATTTACATTTGTATTTCACTTTGTTTGTCTAAAAAAACCGCTTCTGGCACCTGCGCGATTGTTACATTTTTGTTCGATAACGTGGGTTTTAAAAAAAATGATTCGAAGCTTAACTGGAAGCAGAATTTTAGGAAGCCTTTACAATTTTTATATATGTTAATTTATTTTAAATATAATATAGTTGATATAATAAAAATACATTTTCTTATATTTTAATTATTCTTTTTTACTTTAAATTAATATTCAAAATATTTCTGATAATTTTGGATGTTTCATGTACGTGATTAAAATATTAGACCAATTAAAATATATTGTTAGCTGATTTGATATTATCTTCTCTATACATTAGTGTTGGCCGACGGTGCGGTCGGTACGGTGCGGTGCGGTGCGTGCGGTGCGGTTGCGTGGAGCGATTGCAACAGAGGTGCAGTGTCGTGTGGAACCAAAAAATAACTCTGTGTGCGGTGCGTTGCGGTTGGCGGTGCGGTGGCGGTGCGTGGTGGCGGAAGAGCAAATTCTGGTTCTACGGCCAGCCTACTATACATTCAGTAAATTTGTTAAGAGTTTAAACTATTTGAAAGAAATTAGTAAATGAGATGATGGGTTGCCAAAAGATGACCGTGATCAAATGATGGTTGCCAAAAGATGACCGTGATCAAATGAGATTAGCACCATAGTTTATTTAGAGTATTTTATGCCTGTAACATGTTGAGAACTTAAATATATGATCTTAAAAAAAATTGTATTTGTTCATAATTTTATTATCTTTTTTAATTTCTTCATCCTTAGATAGTTCAGTTCATAAGTTTATTGAAGGAAATATAGAGTGGTGGTCATTTGATTTTGGCTGTTAGTGACATGAATGTTTTTTGCGCTTTGGAAACATTTGCTGATTATATCTTAGAGATCTTAATAACTATATATAATATATAATATATTATATTTATAAAATATATATATATACTATATATCATAATATTAATATAATAATATATATTATAGTATATTATATTATATATTAGTAATAATTTATTATATATTATATTTTATAAAGATACTGCGCAGTAGATCGTAGCAAGTCGAACTACCCGATGCCTGCTGTAGCAGTTTTTTTGTCGCATCGACTAGTGCAATTTTTTTCCTTCTAGCACCTCGACCTCGCAAACGCAACTATTCTAGTAAATATATATTATATAGAATTATATATGATATATATATATATAATTATAATAAATTATATCTTAATAATATAATGTAATATAATATATAATTTATAGATATATATATTATAAGAAATTATTTGAAGCTCTTTTTTGAGAAAAAAATCGAAAGCATAGTCAAACAACCTGGACACATCAAAATAAGAAAAATTGTAAAGACACGAATAAGAAAAACTTGTACAAATAATTGAAACTATACGTTTAATGTGCAGCAACGGTTTGCATAAAGGGCTAAGTTCTTCTGTTCTTCTAATTATCTACCTCCTGAGAACATGACGAAATATTAGAAGCTTCTTAGGTTTTCGAGCCAAATGGAGGTTTCGAAGGAAACCAGTTAGCTTCATCGTCAAAATTCAATGTATAGAGTCCGATGATACAGAAGTGAAAATCATATAGTCATGTGTTAGTCCTTATATTACAAATAGAAAATAGTAAATTGAGTTATAAACAAATTTCTTCAGTCTTCGCCTGATGAAATAATCGGCATATCTACAACTACCATAAGTTTTCTGTTCTGTCTAAAGGTACGCGATGGGTGGTGATGGAGGAGATACCTACCTCCTTTTACTTATGAGGCAGGATTTTCTATCACTTTGTTCCGGTTTATGATTACGATCGAGGGAAGCATAGCAAATGTATTTTGGAGAGACTGCTATCTTGGTTTAAAAGCTCGAAGATAAGATCCCAGGAATGATGGAAGCCTCTCATGCGAGTGGCGATTATCCCGAGAGTGGCAATCTGGTTATCGGAATGAGTATCCTAAAGCTCTATACACACATTGTGTAGTAAATTGTTTAAAATGTAATCTCTCAGACTTCTAAAATTCAGGCAATTGAAACGTCTTAGGATTTTTAAACATGCCTTTTTTTTCGATCGAGTCCGGAAGCGCACAAAACTTATGGAAGATAAATAAAAGAGTTTTCTAGTAAGCAAAATAACAAGAGGAAAAAAGATGTGCGAGACCAAGGTATGAACGGCATGGAAGGGTTCTTCCTTTTAAAGGAAAAATCTTTCAGACGTATGAATTTATTAAGAAATAAAGAGAAAGGCCGGTTATTATAGACAGAAGCTACTTCGTTGGTAAATTTAATCAGAATTAGAATTTATAATAACATTATACGTTAAGTAATTTCTTGGAAATAAGCCTACACCTTTGTACACAATTACAGATGGTCAAAGTTTTGGACATTGCATGCAAAAACTTAGTGAAGAACATTATGCAACCTCAAAAAGATGACAAATGTAGACACAGAGTTTAAGAACCCAATTCACGGGCAGCTAAAAATGTATGCTGGCAGTTAGGTATTGAAATAAAGCAATCCAAAAACTACGAAGTCTCAGGAACATGCGTTGATAGATGTGCTACATCAGATCCCGAATCATGATTATGCATTCAGTTTTATTCCGTTATTGATGACTGATTTCTTCAACTTGACAATCGATTTCTCGTCGCATAAACCACTCATCTATTTCCTTCAGTATATTGTAACCAGAATGGAATGTACTTATAAGCATATTGAAAATGCATCCGTCCTTTTATAAAGAATGACCATTTCAGCCCTCGCGAGATACAGCTAAAAGGAAGGGTGTCTCTGGCAGCGTTAAATGGTTTTGAAAATGAAAAACTATAGTGTGACAAGAGGAGGTTTCCTAACATTGGTACTCTGCTGAATATCTTAGCAGTATTGCATGTATCCACCGCACAGTAGAAAAACCTTTTCGACATTTAGGCGTCTGAAACGGTATTTAGGAATAGGTTGAGAGGATGCCATTAGGTCTTGCTTACGTCTATTCATAGCGAGATCTCAGTCACAAATCGAGCAATGAAAATTTGAATACCTCGTCAAAGCAAGGAAATAATTGACCTTATAAAACGATGGAAAGTTCTATGAGAATTATATATATAATATATTGTTGGCTCTAAATATGACACCTTTAGTACAAAACATTTCCCATAGATGTACTCCGAAGGTTATATTCTAATATGTTTGTACATATCATTGTGATTCACTTTATATTATTTAATTACTTACTTCTTTCCCATCTAGTAATGAGTGTGTTGTAAATTGTGTTTGTACATACTTAAAGGGTGTTTGGTTATTAAAGTACCGTAACCCCTTCTATGCAAGTTGTGTTGCAAGTGAACTAAGATATTTGACTCTCTAGCATGGTAGCGCCAGAGCCGTAGTTAGTTGGTTACTAAATCACTACGTTGCTGCTTTGCTACTTCATTATTGCCTCTTCATTGCTGACTTAGTATTGAATCAAATTAAGTTACGATACTAAAACAACATCGGGTACAGAAATAAAATTATATCATGGCAGTTCTACAGGAAACGTACGAACCCCTACAAAAGGATTTATGAACTTGGTGTAATTCAAGGCAAGGCTTTATATTAAGCGATTTAGGAATACGTCTAAGTTGATTGAAAAGAAAAGACCAGAAATTGTCATCAGATAGTACACAATTGGTGCGCTGTCGATCGTAAATGCGAAGTCAGATTAATATTAAATCACGGCCATCGGAGTTGAAACAATAAAGATTGTGAATCTTCAATCATGTCTTGGGAAAAATTTAATAAGGTATTGTATACATCAAAGATACCTGCGCGTAAGGCAATGTTTCTTATAAGAAACGTACTTCTGATAAGCTAAAGCCGATGAAGATGTAAAGGGTTACTTGGATAAGTTTCTTCGACCCCGTGAGTAAATTGCGTGAGTTGAAAATTGATTTTCATGGTGATATGTGTGATACTATTGATTATATAGTTTGCCTGATGAATACAGTAACTTCAGATGCGCATGAAAGTCGAGACGAATTGCCTGACGTCGAAATCTTACGAGTGAAAATTATGGAAGAGAGTACCATTCTAAAACATTCTGAAGCAATACTAATCTGTGACAATGGAAGAATTTAACGACAAATTTAAGAAAAATAGTCACGAAAAGCGATTATGTGGAAATCACATGTAGATGTACAAATGCAACTGTATTTGGGAATAAAAATAGCATCAAGAGTGTAAACTAAATGCAGAAACGAACTGAAGAAGAATACAATCACGTGATTATCTGTAGAGCACCGAGAAAATGTCTCCGTGAAATGGTGTTTAGATAAGCGGATCAACGCGCATTGGTTCAATAAGATAAGTGATCTTACCGAATTATAGTGCTCCTAAGATATGGAAAATAGTTAGCGACTCATCTGAACTGTTTTCTAAATGGTACAGGCCAGTATTAGATATAAAAAAGTCACTAGGAAGAGAATTAAAAACGTTAAACATAAATGAAGCTCTTTACGTGCCAAATTTACATACCGTTACTATCTGTCTCAAAATGAAACCGATAAAAGGATACAAGTTGTATTTTAACGTAAGCAAATATATGCGGTAAAAGACGGAAACTTTTATGATAGCGATAGAAAAAATAACTTATATATTTTCGCAAGAAAAAGCTTCAGTAGCGTCTGAAAATTAAATCTTCTGATTAAGAGATTGCTCGCTGAGGATGCCATTTACAAAAATTATTAAGATTTTGAAAAGTTAAGAAATAACATGTGGTCATCGGATTAAACTTTAAAAGCTTCGATACTGCCTAATGTGAACTGCGTAAAAATAAAATGAAGTCAATTGCCTTTTAGAAAAGTCTCATCGCAAAGCTAAAAAACTTTTGGAAAGTTGGTAATTCCGATATATGTGACCGTTCGAATTCCATCACTCGGGAATCATAAATATTTTTCACTTCATAGATGATAGAAAGTAATCCTTAGAGGAAAATCTTGAAGAATAAAAGTGAAGCTTTGGAAAAATTAACGAATATAAATTATTCTTAGAAAATCAGTCGGGTGAAAAATAAAATTTTCAAACTTGATAAGCTTCAAGAATTCTTGCTCATGGATTTTTCAAAATTGTCTAAGTGAGCAAGGCATTGGAAGAAGACTTAGTGTCAGACACGGCTCAACAAAAGGGAATCTTGAGGCGCCAAACAGACGTATGTTGAACATGGCAAAGATGTCTCCTCAGTGAATCGAACTCCACATAAATTCTGGGCAGAAGCATCTTAGCTGAGAATTATTTAGCGTAATAGATGCCCTCCAGGCTTTAAATGGAAGGTGTAACCTGTTAATATGGACTGGACAAGCGAGCACAAGTTTGCGCACTTAGCATTTGGTGACGGAAGTTTATTTTAATGAATAAATACACCGGGAAATGAGTAAATTACAACAAAGATCCAGGCAGGAATTTTGCTTGGGTATTCAGAAGAGAGTAAGGCATGAATGTTCGAAGAAAAACTAGACTTTGTATAAGCTCGGGACGTAAATTTTCCACGAGAAAGATTGTACACAGAACATTATTCCGGAATCCGAGGAAGGGTGAAAATATATGGAAATAGTCCCTCTAATGACTTTTAAAAATGATCCTGAAGAAGATTCTGAAGATGCTATAGACAGCATCGATTCAAAGGAAGGATGCTACTTGCTCCTGCGAGGACGAGGGAGACCGAAGATAATGCGAACTGGTCAACGTGGACGTCAAAGAAAGATTTTATCAACTGCTAAAAAGTGTTGGAAACAGAACTCCGTATAGAAGACACAACAATGCATCAGATTAATCCAAACAAAGTTAACTGACAACAGACTACGCATGGCAGTGAGAATGGAGGACAGTCAATCTCTTCACAGATGCATTAATAGCTCCTGCGCCTCTTGTCATGGAAAGATAGAGTTGAAAAGAATATACATCCGTTTTCGCGAAATAAGACATGGACAATAGAAAGAACGCATCAAATGGCAAGAATAGTACGGTTAAAGATGGTTGCTACGTATAAATTAAAGGAACGGGCTCTTGATAAAAGAAGGGCACGCCTGTGTAGCCGCAAGGTTTTTCAAGAAGAATGTAATCGATTATTATATGGGAATTTTTCTCTCGCGTTAACGTCTTAGTTCTCTTAAACTACTTTTGCACTTGCAGCTGAAAGGGTATGACTATAACATCAATATGGATTGTGGAGACTGCGATCTTAAACTGGTGACACTAAGAGAGACATATATACTGGAAGTACCTAAGATTTATTAGAACTCAGTAAGGAGCTTAGAAATGGATGAAGATCACTAATAAAGGAAGAAGCTTAAATATGCTAAAAACAATTCGTTACCTCGGTGAAAATAAAGTTGTCAACTGAAATAGAAGCGCTAGGCTGAACATCTGGTCGATGTGGGTACAATAAATCTTCATCCAAAGCTCCTTAAATCTTGATTCAAACCCACAGTGCCTGATCCATTGCTTAATATGTGCGGGAATGTTTGACGATCTCATGATCATTGTGGCGTATATGTGGATGATTTTATACTGGCATCCAAATATAATCTTGTTAGGAAAAATAAAAGAAAGACTCTTAGAACCACATTCCGAATGAAGATATGGGGCCTTATTTGAGAAACTGTCCAGGGATAGAGTTAAACTCTTCAAAAGTGATTTATATTTGTCACAAAAGGGATATGTGAAAACTATAATGATTAATACGGGATGACTGAGTGTAAGCCTG
>JABUQX010056716.1:0-5000 GCA_015478945.1 Trachelipus rathkii
CTCACTGTCGGGCAAACTTTTATTATATTTATGTTGAATAAAAACATCTTTTTAAAATAGGTTTTTAAATCTCCATCATTATCTTATATAGAGGCCTTGCTCTCAAAAGAAGCCACCAACTTAGCAAGTTTTGCCCTATATATTATATTTATATATATAGTATATTATATATATATATATATATATATACTATACTATATATATATATATATATATATATATATATATATATATATATACTATATATATATATACTATTATATTATATATATATATATTATTGACAGTAAAAAGCCTGCGAAGATCATTATTTCAAAAGTTTCTAAGCTCTCACTGTTAAGGGTAAAAAAAAATATTTGTAAAAACAAAGACAATGTGAAAAAAAAAATTTTAATTGCTGAAAGGAAAAGACATTTATACACTTTTTGGTTGAAAATAGCAATTAGCAATCTTTATTATCAATATATCATATATATATATATTATATATATTATATAATTATATATATATATATAATATATATATTATTATATATATTATATATATATATATATATATATATATATTATATATATATATAATATTATATATATATATATATATAATATAATAATATTTCTTTTTCGTTTCATGTGCCGCTGATGCATTCTTTGTTAAGAATGAATTTTAGAGGAATTTTATGGTTTATTGGTTTAAATTTTATTTGTATTTAAAATTATTCTTTATACACGTATTATATAATATTTATACTATATTATAATACTATCTATATATATATATATATTATATAATACCTATATATATTATATATACTTATATATATACTATATATATATATTTATTAATATATATATATATATTAATATATATAGACAATATTGTGTATATTTTTTCATTCGCCTGCTTTCTTAAAAACTCTTAGAACACGTCTCAAAAGAGTATGGAAGTAGGGGATGGAGTTACACCGTGTAGTTGTAGTAGTTCCGAGGGCAGAGGGGTCTCCGCTCCCCTCCGACCCCCGGGCGACTCCGCCTGCAATGCGCAAACCACTTGGCAACTGAAAATCTTTGCGGTATACCATAAGAGTGATACAATTCACAGAGCGCTCTTTAAATCACGCGAAACAAATAATAATTCCTCTTTTACTTTACTTTTTATTACGACCTTTCTTTTTACATAAACTTTTTTTTGAGAAAATATATATAAATTTTGTATTCTCATTTTGCATACAAAATATTATTTATATTTCCTATAACTAATAATTAATTATTCATTTAGGGAGATAACGGAAAACGTTTCAGAAAATGTTGTGGTTGTTCTTTCCATTTGTATCTTTTAAACTCCATATAGAAGTGAGAGCTACAAAAATCATTATTATTGTCACACACACACGAGCGCGCGCGCACAAACACACACATATATATATATATATATATATATTTAATATATATATAATATATATATATATAATAATAATATATATATATAATATATATATATATATATATAATATATATATATATTATATATATAATATATATAGTATATAAATATATATATATATATATATATATATTATGTTAAATGTAGATAAAAAAAAACCTTTCGACAAATGTTAAATTTGTAACAAAATTGAATAAAATGTGAATAATTGATTTAATTTTTAATATTTCAATATTCAATCGTACGCCTGCCAGACAGTTTACTTTCAAACTCATGTAACTCTTACTTTCTTCATAGTTTTAGTGTTAAAATTAATTATGATTAGCACGTTGGGATGATTTATGTGGCGTTCTATAATTTTATAATATTTGACTTTTTTTTAAACATATTTTGGTTGCTTGAAACATGTTTTCAGAACATTTGCAATATAAATCTTGACTATTTATAAAAATTGCGGTGTTTGGAACGGTTCACATAACTGAAAAGTCTCCAACAATTTTATAAAATGGCAGATTTAGCATATTTTTTTCCATTTACTGCTATATTTAGCATTATTAATCTAGGATTTTTATAAATGAACTATTTTCGCTTAAGGAACAATTTTTATTTTCACTGGTTTTTTATCAAATAATGTTCATAATAAATTCTAATGCTAACACATTTTAAAACTTTCTAATTAAAAAAAAAAAATCAAACGTGAAATTACATTAAGACTCAAAAATCGATTCCGTAATTGTCATAAGGTACCCTGGTATTCCTGCGAGTAAGTCGAAGAAAATGGGGGTTCGGGTTAGTAGGTTTGGGAACTTTAAAAAATGAAAATTTTTTTTTTTTTTTTTTTTTTTTATAAGCGAGCGCTCAACTGTAAATGTATGGGAGGATGGATAAGCGGTTCCCCGCTGAGAGGGTCTTCGTACCCCTCCAGCAGGGTTCCCCTTTTCTACCTCCCTTTGATATATAAGCAATGTTCCCTGACAAACGTACGATGCTAAGTTTTGAAATTAAATATTTAGGTTTTTTAAAATTTTTAATTTTTAAAACTAATGTGATACTATTCAAATTATTATTATTATTATTATTATTATTATTATTATTATTATTATTATTATTATTATTATTTATTATTATTATTATTATTATTATTATTATTATTATTATTATTATTATTATTATTATTATTATTATTATTATTATTATTATTATTATTATTATTATTATTATTATTATTTATGTTGTGATGTACAAAAGAACTTATTTAATGTAATGTTAGAGCCGTATTGATACTTAAATATGACTTGAATCACTTATAGTTTACTATGTTCATGTTAAATAACATTGTCATGTTACAGATATGATGGAAAAATAGTGGTTGCTACGTTTTGTTAAGTAATGTTAAGTACTTACGTATATTAAGTACTAAACTTTGTCAGTGTTACCAGTTTATTCATATGTAAGGTATGATATGATACGTTATGTTCTTAGTTAAGGAAATGTTACGTTGGTATTACTGAGGTTCAAACTTTGTTATGTTAACATTGGTATGTTATATCGATATATAGTGTTGCTTTCTTGTTCGTGATAGCATTTTATTCTAATCTAGTGAAATTTGGAAATAGCGCATGTACCGATAATTTGGTAGCATCGCATTGTTTTTAAAGTAAAACTTATAAAACTAATAAAATAAGTCATGTTTTTTAAAGTCTCTTTGTAAAATATATGTTTAAGTGTAACACCAGTTTATTCGTTCGTAAGAAATGTTAGGTTTGTTGTTGTACATTATGTTCTTAGTTTATTTGATATTATATTAGTTTTACAGATGCTAAACTTTGTTATGCTAGCCTTTATGCGTGGTCAGTGTGATAGTTGGGATAGATTATGGTAAATATTACTATAATAGTGTAAATTAACACATGTTGGAGAAATGTCGGACAAGTGGACTTTGATTAAGTTTTGTAAGATGATGTTACATATTTACTGATATTATAGTTAATTTTGTCAATATTAGCATTTTATTCATACGTAAAGGTATGTTAGACATGTTATTTTTATGTTATAAACATTGGAAGACTAAAAATTTGTTGTGATCATACGAAAGAACTTATTTTTATGTAATGTTTATCTCTCATTGATGACTTAAGTCACTTATAGTTAATATTTTAAATAAAAAAAAGTAAAAAAAATTAGTATAAACAAATTGTTTTCAATAATTTTATATAACATTTATACAAGAAGCATATTTTTATGTTACGTGTGCAAATACTTAAGTTTAATTAGGACTTTAATCACTTAATCATGACAATATTAGTTTAACCAGTGGATAACGGTTGATATGGGTCGGGTAAGTGATGTGGTTGTTTAGAGTTTGATCTATTGATTAATTAATATTTTTTAATAGAAAGAATGAAAATTTAGTAAAACTTATATTTTTAATAAATTATATGTTATGCTCATATAAAGAACATATTTTTATGTTATGTTTATGCATAATACATGACCAAATATGACGCAAAGCAGTAAGTCAATAGAACATAGCATAGGATTGGCATGGGGAGTGGGAAGGGGTATAATGTTTGCACTACTGATTTACTGCTTTAGGGTCAGAAAAGTACATTTTTTTAATAAATATAATTTTCTTTAGTAAAAACATAAAATGGTTAATATTGAAATAGATTTTCGGAAAATAAATATACTATTTTAAATAAATAACTTAAAGCAAAAAAAAAAACATGAAATTTAACACTAAAGAGAATATAATAGTTTAGGTTTACAAATGAAATTGTAGCAATATAATTGTCTCATGTAAAAAGAATATGATGTACTCTAAATATAATAGTTAATGATCTGAGTTTAGAAAACGGGTAAAAAGAAAAGAGAATAAAAATATTAATGTGTATGTTTGAAAAGAAAATGGAGTATACAAATTACTTGAGTCATAGTTTAAATGAAAATAAATTTAGAAAAAAAATATAAATGTATGTTTGAAAAGAAAATGCAGTATACAAATTATTAAAGTCAGTTTAAATGACAATATATTTAGAAAAAATGCAAATGCATATGTTTGAAACGAAAATGGAGTGTACAAATTATTAAAGTCATAGTTTAAATGGAAATATATTTATTAGAAAACGGAATACATTGTATTACGTTATAGAATAACGCTACAAGCTTTTATGGCGTTTATATATATATTATTTTCAACTGATGGTATAGTCATCACCCTCTTTGAACTATATAACAACTTACAGTAGGAGGGGTTATGTGTATTCGTACCCAACATCACTCGCACACATGCTTTGACGTAACATACATTATACAAGTTAAGACCAAGTGTTAAATCTGGTATCGCACAACTCTAACTCCAATCCGCTCAGACTCAGCTCATACTCCTTCTCAGGGTTTGAATCCTATTGATAGGATACATTATTATTATTATTATTATTATTATTATTATTATTATTATTATTATTATTATTATTATTATTATTATTATTATTGGTCATAGATTAAAATAATTATTATTTCAAAATTCGTATTGAGATAGGTGCAAATGAAGATGA
>JABUQX010056716.1:10000-13851 GCA_015478945.1 Trachelipus rathkii
AAGTAATTTTCAATATGTATGCCATATGGAAAATATAATATATTATATTATTATATAATTATACTATATATATAATATATATATATATATATATATATAATATATATATATTTTAATTATTATATATCTACTATATATTATATATATATATATATAATATATATATATATATATATATATATAATATATGGAAACTTATACTAATTGACGGAATTTCAAATCAATTGCTGCTAATACGTTGGCATGACAGGGCATCCACTTCATATTCTCTTAAATATAGAATTTTCAACATGTATAAATAAATAAATAAATACTTTTACTATCCTTCCCATTACATATTCCAGAAGATAAAAGTCGATCAAGATGTGAGGAACAACACCTAAAGAATGCGTAAACCTTTCAAACAGACCGGCGAGAGCCCAATCGCGTAGGATAGAGAGGGCATTCACCCCCTATCCCCCCATTCATATATATATATTATTATATATAATTATATATATATATATATATAATTATTATAATTATATAATATATATAATATATATTATATATATTATCAAATATATAAATCTATATAATATTATATTATATATATATATATATATATATCCTTTTACTGATCTTTATCTTTCTTTTCGTTTTCATTTTAAATAAATCCCACTTCTGGGCTTCATTATTCATTAATTAATAATACTTATTTACATTTATTATTGGTATGCTTATTTGAACAACTGCTTTTATATATTTGTTAACTCTAGATAAATAAGCAGTCTTCTCCTCAATATAATTTTAGTAGCTTTATATTTAAAATTTCTTTCAAATAATAATTTAATAAATATTATTGTAGATTTTATTTAGCATTTATAACTAACCCTATTTTCACTCATTAACTCGTACTCTACTCATTTTTCCTTTTTATCACAGAGATTTTAAGCCAAATATCATTTGCAAAGTCTAAATTATCTTTTATATGCTCCTTCAACCTCCAACTAGTACTTCTTGCTCTCTTTTTTGATATATTTCTAGCTACTGGTTACCCTATCTTTTTCTAAACTAAAAACCTGACGGCGCAATGCAACACTGACTCCCTTCACTCTATATCAAACAGATGATTATAATAAATAAAAAGCCATTAGTTTCGAGATTGGTAATTTTTAAATTTTTGTAAAACTATATTGATGAGATTTCATAATATTCAAATTTAAGTAACTTTTCCGAAGAGAATTTCCCGTCTCAAATTGGCAGATTTATTATGTCTTATATTATTACTTTACTGCACCATTACCAATCTTTACACCCAGTCTATATTTAAATAAATTATAAGAGTAATCAGACTCGTTGACATACTCAAACTTTCACAATTCTTTGCATTTTCTTTTCTGAAAATTCAATAATCCATTTCTAGTCATCTTTCTAAACAATTTCTTGGTAATGATAATAAAAAACAATCGTATTTGCTGGCAAATAAAACCTAGTTCGTAAACCTCTTCTAGCACCCATAATAAGCCCATTACTAGATATACGGAACAAAATTACCAATAGGGGTTTTAGGTAAAACATGTTTTGAAAATATTTCAAATGAATCAAAAAATTTATTTTTTAGGCAATATATATATATATATATATATATATATATATATATATATATATATATATATATCATATATATATAGTATATATGATAGTATATATAATATATATATATGCATATACTAGTATATATATTTACGTATAGTAGTTATATATAGTCATATCATAGTATATATACTATAATATATTATATATTGTATAATATTATATATATACTATATATATATAATATATATATATATATATATATAAAATTTATTTTACATAATTCTATGAAGGGAAAACTGAAGATTTTTTTTGTATATATGTTAAAGAAAATAGCTGACTGAATTTTAGGTAAGAAGCTTTCAAATTTTAAATGAAATTGTCTCATTACTAAGGTGTTCTTGAAAATAAGTGACGACAAGAGGCAGAGAACCCACCTAATCTCTGTTTTTTCTTCCCACGAACAGTTGCAAGGAAGGAGATATTAAGAAGAATTATAGAATAAAATATGAGAGGTAACAAGACGGGAATTTTAAAAACTGTTTCTTTGAATGTGAGAGGCGCGAATGATGTAGGCAAGAGAGAAGAGATCGGGTTAGCATGCAAAGAGAGGGGAATGGATATATGTGCTTTCAGTGAAACTAAGCTGAGGTAAGAAAGAAGAATGGTTTGGAAGCTACAAGAGGTAGTTTCATGGGTGAATAAGAGAGTAAGAGCTAGAGAAAGTGTGAGAATTATAATCAAAGAAGATGGTGCATATATGTAAAGGAAAGTAAATTTATTACTTCAAGGTTAATATGGGAAAAGATGAAATTGATGAATGAAAATTGGATAAAATAATTTGTAAGTGCATATATCCCTGTTAATCACAATGCAGTAGATTTAAGGAAGGCGTTTTGAAAAGAACTAAACGATTATTTGGGTAGTTTAATACGAACGATAAAGTGTATTTGTTAGGCGATTTAAATGCAATGGTGGGTGATGTAGAAATATGAGGTATAGTTGGCCCTTTTTGGAGTAAGTGGCAAGATATGATTATTAGAAACACATGTAATAAAAGAAGTATTCACAAATATACAAGGGTTAGTGGAGTGACCGATGATAGAGATCTGCTTGACTATGTTTGCGTAAAACAAATGGAGAAAGAGAGGTTGTTCGATGTGAACGTCTTGAGAGGAGCAGCTGGGGGTATATCTGATCATTATTTGGTAGAAACAAAGTTAAAAGGTGAAAGGAGGGTGGAAGAAAACACCAGAATTTGGGAGCAGCATAGAAGTTACAAAAGTAAAGAAATTAGAAAATGAAGAAATTCAATTGAATACGAAAGATTAGAAGAAAAATTAGGAATAATAAAAGAAAGAGAGAGAGAAGGAATACAGGATATGCGGAACCATTTTAAGAAAACTATAGTGCTGATTACATGGCAAATTATAACTGCACATGAGATTGGGGAAGAAATGTAAAAGGATTAAGGCTAGTGAATGGGTGGAGTGCAAGAAATTCGAAGGCGATTATTAAAAGGAAAAAAGAAGCTTTTTCTAGACAATTGACTTCTAATACCCAGGAAACTTAGGAGGAATACAAGTTAAAAGGAAAGTAATGGCGGCATAGAGAAAGGGGGAGTGGAAAGATAGTTGAAAACTATCGGGAAAGAAGTAAACTATTTTGGATATTGATAAAAAAGGTTCGAAATAAGAAGGAAGATGTTATAAATAGTATAAAAGCTCTGAATGGGAATGTGGTTCAGGATGAGAAAGATGGAGAGAACATTTCAAAGAATTAATTAATCCCGAAGATGAAGACGAGGAAAGAAGACAAGTTAAGAATGGTATTAGAGAATTATTAGGGAGGAAGAGATAAAGTGTGAAAATGTGGGTCATATTTCAAGGAATGAAATTGTAAATGATTTGAAGAAATCTAAAGGAGGAAAATCCTCGGGTTTGGATTCCATGCAAATAGAAATCTAAAGAAAAATGAGGTAATTGTATCGTGGGGTGGCTGAAGAGATTATTTAATGTTTGCTGGGACAGGTGCGAGGTACAAGAAGATTGTCTTGTGCCAATTTATATGGACGAATCGAACAAAAAGGAGGAGTTTTTTTTTTTTTTTTACAAAGCAATAAATTTGAGTGCTGTAGGTCAAGTATATAGACGAATTGCAATAGAAAAAGTTAAAAGTATTACAGATAAACAGATTGGAGAGGAACAATTTGCTTTTAGGGATAATCAAGGATATGTGGATCGGGTATTTACCTTGAAATTGCTGGCAGAGAAGTT
>JABUQX010056717.1:2500-5000 GCA_015478945.1 Trachelipus rathkii
TTATTTACATTATGTATGTATGTATGTATGTATGTATGTATGTATGTATGTATGTATGTATGATATGTATGTATGTATGTATGTATGTTAATGTATGTATGTATGTATGTATGTATGTAGTATGTATGTATGTATGTATGTAGTATGTATTATTATTTTATGTATTATGTATGTATGTAATGTAGTATGTATGTATGTATTGTATGTATGTATGTATGTATGTCTGTATGTATGTGTATGTTATGTATGTTATGTCCTTAGTTTAGGTGATATTATGATAAAAAATATTGTTCTATACTTACTAATATACTACTACTATATTACTAATATCAAATTCTACTTACCTATTACTAATAATAATAATATCATAATAATAATAATAATAATACTACTACTACTACTACTACTAATAATTAATAATAATAATAATAATAATAATAATTAATAATAATAATAATAATAATAATAATAATAATAATAATAATAATAATAATAATAATAATAATAATAATAATAATAATAATAATAATAATAATAATAATTAATAATAATAATAATAATAATAATAATAATAATAATAATAATAATAATAATAATAATAATAATAATAATAATAATAATATAATTTCCATTTTGAATAGTATTTCAAAATCCCATTCAATAATGGCTAAATCCCAAGCGAGCGCAATACAATTTCCGTCTTGTTATTAATTCCAAAACCAATTTAATTATTGCTTTCAAAAGAGTAACAATAAAATGTCATTTTCTCTTTTAATTAGAAAGGGGGTAATGGGGGAATTATAGTTTGGATAATAGTCTCCCCCATTTATATGATTTCCCTCAATTTTGGAAAGTAGCCGTACGGATTTTAATTGAATTTATTTTGTACAAAATATATAAAAAAGAAATCTAATTTTAATTTAAAAAAATATATATATATATATATATATATATATATATATATATATATATATATATATATATATATATATATATATATATATATAATATATATATAGTGTTAATATATATAATTATAATATATGATATGATATATATGATATGAGAGAGAGGAGAGAGAGAGAGTATTTTGACAGCGGAAATTTCAAGCCTTCTTTTGACTCACCTTTCGAGAAGATGAAATGAAGCAGGCAATTTTCTCATTATTAACCATAATCAAAAAATACTTCCTTCCTTCTTTTCATGAAATAACAAACAATTTCTATTATTACCTATATCATCTATTATTTATTTATTTCATTTTGGAAATGATATCATTAAAATGGGAATATTTTTTTAGCTAGGAAATGAAATTTAGAAATTGGATAAATATTATGAAATGGGAAACGTTGCTAAAGTGAATAATATTTGATGTTTCAGGTAATTGTGATGGGAAATATTAGGGAAGAAAATGTTCATATAAAATTTTCCAAAAATTTGAAATAGAAAATTATAATAATAAAAATGTAAATTTCAATTTCAAAAAAAAATAAAAATAACAAAATAACAATAAAGATTGATACATGCCAAATTGAAGGTACGTAATCCTCAGGAGGGTTACTAAAATCAAAAAGGTAAAATAAAAGAAAAATAAAAAAATCAAACCAAATTGTAAAATGCATTATTTAATAAAAATATAAAATTCAATAATTTTGAAGGAAAATACAAAAACAAATTTAAAAAAATTAATTACAATAAAATTTTTCAAATATGTAAAATATGAATAATTATATAAAAGTTATTAAAACAAGAAAATGAAATAAATTTAAAAATACGTCATTAAATAAATCGATTGAAAATTGTAACTAATTTCAAACGGTAAAGAAAAAAATTAAATAAATATTTTATGGATTAAAAAATAGAAGCAAAGTAAATAATGAAAAAAAAAACAATGAAGCAATTCCAGTCTTAAACAAAGAAACTAGTAAAAGCGGAAAGTAACTTAAAAAAAAGTTAAATACAAAATAAAATTTAAAACAAAATAAATAAATACATAGGACACAGAAAGAAACTAAGCAAATATTTAAGGAAAGTAAAACAAAAACAGGATCCTCATAAATAATAAAAAAAGCAAATAAGGTAGAGCAAAAGAGAATCAATGAAACTAGTAAAGAGGAAATAAAAACAAAAACCAGAAAATTATCCGAAAAAACACAAAAATGTGAAAAAGGGAAAAAATAAAATCATTAAATAAATTAAAAAAAATAACATAAAGGATGAAACAACAAAGAAACAAGTAAAGCATCTAACCAGGATGTATTCTAAACTAATTGTTAAATACAAAATAAACAATATATATAATAAAACAATAAGCAATATAAATTAAATATATATAAATAAAAAACTATACTAATTATTATATATATATATACTAATATAATATAATAATATTATATAAATATAATTATATATAATATTATATACTATATATATATAACAAAATAATAATAATAATGAAAAATAATTTAAAAGAAATAAAAAAAAACATCAAATTAAAATA
>JABUQX010056717.1:27500-32500 GCA_015478945.1 Trachelipus rathkii
TATTAATACTAAGAGATGAGAAAAGGGTTTTTCTACGGATGTACGTGAATATTATTATTAATTTTTTATATTTTATTTTTTACCGAAAA
This sequence comes from Trachelipus rathkii, assembly GCA_015478945.1. NCBI lineage: Eukaryota > Metazoa > Arthropoda > Malacostraca > Isopoda > Trachelipodidae > Trachelipus > Trachelipus rathkii. The sequence continues at coordinate 27,590 of JABUQX010056717.1, forward strand.
TCTAAAACATCCATTATATCCCATGAGCTTTACAATAAAGTTATCGTAGCTCTTTCCCAAATTGTAATATCCCTTAAGAGAAAATTCCACAAATATTTTCACAAACATCAGCTTAATGACGTGATCAACCTTGCAAATAATAAAACATTGTATTTTTAATATTTAGGTCTTTTACATAATTTACATGTTCATCTTATTAAATTTAACAGATTTTTCAGTTTCACCTACTTAGGAATTTTAATATTAAATTTTAAACCGATGTTTATAAATACTCTTATCATCTACAGCTAATATAAAATATTGAACGTGTTGTTTTATTACCAAATTGCAGCATTTTTTAAGAGTTGAATCATTCGCGTTTTAGACTGGTAAGCAATAAATTTTTAGTAACAGATAAAAATAACCCTTTACTTGGATTTTTTTCCATTTTAAAGTTTCTTATTTTTTATTTTGTGAATGAAATTTTCTCACAGAATGAAAAATATATATATATATATATATATATATATATATATATATATATATATATATATTATATATTATATATATAATATATATATATATATTATATATTATATATTATACATATATTATATTATATTATATATATATATATATATTAATATATATATATATATATAATATCTATTATATATAATATATATATATATTATATATATATATATATATAAATATAATATATTATATTATATGTATGTATGTAGTTATGTATGTATATATATATATATATATATATATATTATATATATAATATATAATAATATAATATTATATATATATATATTATATATATATAATATATATAATATATATATATATTATACGTATAGTATATATATATATATATATATAATATATATATAATTATATATATATAATATATATATATATATATATATATATATATATATATATATATATAATATATATTTATATAATATATATATTATATATATATATAAATATATTACTATAATATATATATATATATATATATAATATCTATATATTAATCACGTTATCAGTAGCACATCTTGCAATTGCCGATAGAATACGTTATCATACACTTCAACGATTGATTTATGAAACTGATTACTATAAATATTATTAAGTTAATTTGATTTATTAAAATTAAAATAAGTATGCGGAGATACTGACTACTACTACTACTACTCTACTACTCATCACTACTAACTATTAAGCTCTTACCTATACTACAGTACACTATTACTACTACTAAAACAATTGCTACTGCTAATACTATTAATATTACTACAACCAATAATAATACTAATACTACTACTACTTCAAATATTAGTACTAATACAACAACTCTACTACTACTACTACTACTACTACTACTAATAATAATAATAATGAATATAATAATTAACAATTGTATAATAATCAATAATAATAATATAATAATAATAATAATAATAATAATTATTAATAAATACGAATGATATGATACAATAATAGAATAGATCTATCTAAATCAATTCAATCAATAATAAGTTGACACTATATGACACTAAATATAATTAAATTAACAAGGAATATGTAATAATAAAAAATATACTTAAAAAATATTAAATTTTAATAAATATAGTATTATGCAATTCATATTAAAATATTACTATATGTTACATGTGAATAATAATAATAATAATAATAATAATAATAATAATAATAATAATAATAATAATAATAATAATAATAATAATAATAATAATAATAATAATAATAATAATAATAATAATACGGCAATAATAATTTTTAGATTTTGTTTTTTCCACAAAATTTTCTTCAATTTTTTAAATTTTTTAAATTTTTATTTGTTTTTTTATTATTTTTTTCTTGCTTTATTTAATACCGTCAATTCTGCATCGTCTGGATCATGGATAACAGCATCTAAAGGCCTGTAAGAAATTGTAAAGGTCACGTAGTTTCATTTGTTTTAGTTATTGACAGATATTTGCATATATGTGTGCATATTGATATCGTTATATATGTTTATGTATGGATGATACAGACACGGAAAAGGAAAATAAATATTTAGAACGGAGATAAAGGAAAAGAGTACAATGAAAACATTTCCATGCTTTTGATCTTTGAATTACATATATATATATATATATATATATATATATATATGTATATATATATATATACTATAACTATATTATTATATATATTTATATATCATATGTTATATATATATATGTATATAATCTATATATATATATATATTATTATATATATTTATATAGTATTTATATATATATATATATATATATATAGTGTATATATAACACATATATACTATATATATATATATAATATTATATATATAATATATATAGTATATATATATATATATAGTGAATGGAAATTTAATGTGGAACATTATGTGAAATTAAATGGCGTTATTAGCTTTTAATGAGATTTTATTATTTTCTTCGCATGGTGCTATGCATTACTAGAAAGCAATATATACCAGTCCCCAAGCTCGAAATAAAAGAGAAGTGATTGGGCAACGACAAAGGCCTAGCAAGCCAGTGGTGTAAAACAACCTTTGGCTCGAGAATAACTCCAAAAGCGCCTCGAACCTTTAACAAAGATAGAGAAAAATGAGATAGAGAATATATATATATATATATATATATATATATATATATAATATATATAGTATATATATATATATATATATTATATATATATTATATATATATATATATATAAGTATTATTATATAATAATATATATAGCTACTATATATACATATATATAATAATATATATATTAATGAAAATGAAGGCGAATTCTGTTGCCATGCTACATACATACGATACATACATATCATAATAACATACATAGACTACGATACAGAGTACATACTAAACATAACAATACATACATACATACATACATAACATACATACATACATACATAACAATAACAATAGGCCATACATACATACATACATACATACTATATCATACATACCATGCATACATACATCATACAATATATAATCACTAATCTATTTAAAATACCAAAAAACAAGAGTGCAAATGAGAGGAGGAAAGAAAAAATTAAAAATGCAGGAGAAAAAGAAAGAAGTAATTAATTAAAACATGAGAATGAAATTCTAATGAGCTTAATTATTTTTTACATATGTGTAACGGATCTAATCTAAACTAATAAAACATCCTTCCATAAAAGTCATCTGAGAACAACACAAAACGCTATTTCTTTAACTCTTATCTCAAAAGTTCTTTTTATAACAACGGCCAAAAACCGTAAAAAATTAAAAAAAAAAAAAAAAAAACCTAAAGGGAAAATTTTAAAAAAAAAAGATTCCAAATTTATGAGGTCTTCGTAAAAAAAAAAAAAAAATAAAATAAAACAAAAAAATTTAATAATTGTCAAAAGGAAAGGGAACCAAAAAAGAGATTTTAATAAGAGTTTCAAGTCTGTGGGAAAAAAATTTTATATATGAAAAAAATATTTATAATGTTTCATATGTTGAGAAATATTTCACTTCACTCTCGCCATAACGTTTTTATCAGTGTTTTACATATGTCTAGCCACCTTGAGAATAGATGCTCTGATCATCAACGACTTTAGCGTGGTTTCGCGACACTTAAGATAATCTTACTTTCGAGATAATATTTTAATATAGCTATTTTTAATAGCACGGATTTTAATATTCTCAAATGCTATAACTAAAAGAATTCGAGTCTTTGGAAGAATAAGTTTTTTTTTATCTTTAAATTGCAGACCCTCTGTCTTAAAGATTCAGCGTGGATTTCGATGACACTTAAAACAAACTCTTGAAGTATATTGTTTAATACAGTGATTTTTAGCAGTACTGATTTTAATAGTCTCAAAGAAGTAAGAATTATTATAAGGATGAATGCTAAATCGGATCACGAAGAATTTCGGTACCTTTATTTATTTATTAATTTATTAATTTATTTATTTACGTTTATCTCTAAATCTGTTAATTGTTAAAATAAAATGATATCGAACAAATATTTATTTTTCAATTTGAAAATACATGCTTTAAAAATTATCATTATAAATTTACCGTTTAAAAAGTTTATTATAAGTGATTTAAAAAGTATGTTATAGCTTTTACCATTTAAATAATTTATAACCGTTACCTTTATTTGTCTTGAAGAATATCATTAGACAATACTCAGTTCGAACACAAATTTGTTAACTTTAAAAACTTTTATTTTATTTGTTTACCACAAAACTAACTTTGAAAAGAAATAGCGTAATAACTTTTAAAATTAAGGGATATTATTATTATTATTATTATTATTATTATTATTTCATTTGTTTTAATATATTAATAATTAATTTTTGTTTGATTATAATATTATTATTATTATTATTATTATTATTATTAATTTATTAATTATTAATATTCTATTATATCTGGGAGATTATTATTATTATTATTATTATTATTATTATTATTATTATTATTATTATTATTATTATTATTATTATTATTATTATTATTATTATTATTATTATTATTATTTGTATCTGTTTTTTATTATAATTATTTATTATTATTATTATTATTTTAATTATTATTAGTCATTATTATTAATTTTAATAAATTATTTTAAGTCTTATTGAACTTAAGATTATGATTTATTAACTCTTGTCGACGAGATAATTAATTATTATTATTATTATTATTATAATTATTATATTTATTGATTATTAATTATTATTATTATCTATATTATTATTATTATTATTATTATTATTATTATTATTATTATTATTATTATTATTATTATTATTATTATTATTAGCTTATTTAACCTTTAAATTTGATATTCCATTAATTTTTTAATAAT
>JABUQX010056718.1:0-25000 GCA_015478945.1 Trachelipus rathkii
GGCTCTTTTTAGGATATCCAGTACATGAAGCATCCAATTTTTCCTCTTCTTTTGTTCTACAAAGTATGGCTTTATAGTCTTTGATTTAACATCTAAGCCAAATTACCATCAGATATTATATTTGAGGAATTAGCAATCTTATCGACGATAAATATTTTCAAAACGTTTATGCTTGTTGATCAAAAACGTTTTTGAGAAGATCTTAGACTATATCTTAGGTTCTTCTTTACGTTTTCATACTGACACACTCTTTTGGGGTTACATCGTGAGTTTTGCAATTTCCACACTAACCACATGCGGAAGTATCTTTTATGATAGGGAGATTGTTCTATCATAACACGATTTTCTATATCCCGCCATACTCGGTCATCACCTTCACTAGATGTTAGATACATTGATAAATACGTGATATTCAAATAGTTTTCCTATATTGCTGCTATACTTAACTTATCTCATTTACTCACTCATGCACTTATAAATTTTCTTTTAAGGAAATAAAAGCTAAAGAGTAGTAAATGAGGATAATTAAAATGTCTTTTTGATGTTGATTTCTATTTATTTTGTTTTGATAATTTTTTTATATACAGGTATTAATTATATATTATTAAATTAAGTAATTAATTTATTTTTATACTGTTTTATATATCTTGTTTTATTATACATTATGGATTCTGAGGTTACTTCATACAATAATATAAAAAAGCAAGAACTCAGCCTTATAGAATAAATATGGAAGTTTAATGTAAAAATAAAACTAAGTAAGATTAGGCTGAATGGTAAGTGTTAAATAAGATATTGGAGAATTTTATGGTAAGTATCTTAGCATTCATTGTGAGTATGTTGTAGTCAGTCTAATGGCTTCGCATATTCTTCAATAATTATTACAACTATATATTTTTTTATAAGAAAATAAATGATTATAGAATAAATAAATAAAATTAGTTACATAATTGTAGGAGGGTAATATTTTATGTATCTGTTGCATAATTATTAAGAAATAAGGTCTTGCTAGGTGTTATTAACAGTAAACTTGTTTATTGTATAATAAATAGCAATGATTAAATAATTTATGACATTGGACTATATCAAGCTCCGGATCTGTTATTTAAGGAACAAGTTGGGTGATTTCACCGCAGAAATATATAGGATTAATATAAAGATTTTTGGATGAGGGGAGATAGAAAAACACCCTAAAATTATTATATTTTATAAGTAAGAGGTTATACACATTTATAGAATAAATATAGACATATTTGTAGGACTCAACAAAAAACTATGTGATATAATAATATCATAATACAAGAATGATAATACCGTGTGTGACGTATACGCGCATATAAATGTCCACTATTTGAATATTTATTTAGTTATAAATTTGGAATAAATATTATAGTAATCGATAATAAAAGTAATGAGGCACTTTCTACTTGCTCATTGTCATAGTTTATTAATTACTGATGATCTATAAACGCATTGATTAAGATGTGAGTGGATAACACTGTGTATAGGCGTAACACTGAATATGTATTAATCTCTCTGATTTATTATGTGACATTTAAATTAATATTTTTTTTACTCATTTATTCAATATATGCATATTTATTAAAATAAATCCACATGTTTTAATATAATATTTATTATACTACTATATATTCTCTACCATAATTATATTTTAATTGTCAACCATTAGAATACATTAAGATAAAATAGAAATTAACAATTAGATTTATCTAAATAAATTTTCAAAGCTACCATTTTGTATTTTATAATCTTATGTATTCAAATAACTTTAAAGATGAATATGTTATAGTGTTTATATATGATTTGTGATTCTATATGATAGTTTAATTAATAAACAATTTAAATAATATGAATTTTATATCAGATGTTTCTTCAAGAATTTTGTAAATATATTAGATCTATACAGTCACATTTTGAAGTATTCGAGATCCTTGGTATATAGTCAGGAAATTTAAAGAGATTAAAATAATTAATGATACTCCTAAATATACCATTTATGGAAATTGATTTCTTTACGAAGATCTTAATATATTGAATAGAGTTAAGTTTATTTCATATGTATTACTATTAAAGCTGATAACTGGTGTTATTCTCATTTATATATATTGTAATATTATTATATTGATAATAGAATTCTTCAATGTCTAATTTGTTTTTGCTTATCTTATTTATTAATGGTTATATTCCTAATAAATAATATACTAATAATAGTGTATTAATATAACATAGTGTATTATATAGCAATACTGTTCGCCTATTATACTATGTAAAATAATAGATAATACAAATATCAATAATATAAGATTATATAAAATAACGTTTTTAACGTTAAATAGTGAGATATGAGTCCGTTTACTAGGATTTAAGGTTTATTAGATCTAAGTCAAATATAGATACGATCACATATAAGATATCTCAGAGTTTTCGGTTTTTATATAGTGATTATCTTCCTAGTTCTAAGTATATTGACTAGCAAAATAAATTGTCAAAAATTAGCATAGGGAACTTAAGAGGCTATGTGGTATTAAATAAATATATATTATATATACAAAGGCACATATAATAATATTTTTAATATATTGTTCGGTATAATATTTATAATTCTAAAACCTGAATTTAGTCATTGGCGTTAACCTAACCGACACATAACCTAAAACTAATGTTATGTAGATCATATGAGTCCGATGCTATAGTATACATATAACCTATAATATGCCTTAATGATTAGGATCTTACAGTTGTCAGGAAATTCGTAGGCTATTACCATTAAGACGTACTGTAGATGGCGGCTCGGTAATGACATGATTATCGAGGTCATACTCTTATTGTCATTCGAATATGCTGTTATTATAGGTAATATATATTTATATATTAATTAATATTATTATATATATATAATATGCGTGCTATATATATATATATCACATATTTATATATATTACTTATTAATATATAATATTATATACGTTAAAACCTTAATATTCTTAATATATATATTACACGATTACATTAATATATTTACTTCAATTATAATGTAATATATATATAATAATATTATATATATATTATATATATATGTTAAGGTTATAATAGTATAGTATATTAATATTAATATAATATTATGAGGTTAATATATTATATTATTAACTAATTATATATGTATATATATATATATATAATTAATATATATATATTAATATTATATATATATGCAATTATTATAGTATTGATTATATTATTGATGACTCCTATTGTATTCATTGAACATTTCAAATGTGAGTTTTGATGAGTGTAGAGTATATTTTGTTATAATGTTATAATAGTAAATTTCATATGATTAAAGTAGGGATTATATAGCTTGTGAACCCTGACAATTGTGATAATTGTGGTGATTATAGAAAGCATCGAGCCCAGTCATTCAATATAATTATCTTTGAAAGTGATAACAATTTTATTTTAGAGGATAATAAAAAAGCTTATTCATTAATAAATTTATTAAATATTTAAAATGAATTTTTAGAAAGTTAGCTGAATTATATTCTAAATAGATATTATACAATTATTTGAAAAATATTAAAAATACATTATTTAAATATAAATATCAAATTAATTTAAAGTTAAAATAGAATGAAAGATTTTCCTGATTTAAAAAGCAAATTATATTTTCAAATTCAACATGCTTATGTACTATTAAATATGAAAATATAAAACATTATATAATATTATATCAAATTAATAAAAAGTTATTTTGTTTATGAGTCGCTATATGAATACTTACTGTCTAGATGTCATCATCTAAGCTTTCACCCTAAATCAATACGAGGATTGGTTGGGTGACTCTTCCGGCGGTAAAGCGATGTGTTACGACGCTCCTATACTTGGGAGGCTAAACCACCCATAGAACATCACCGATGACGATTTCCCCGGACATGTGGTGGGTCGTGCTCTCTCTTGATTTTCGCTGCGGGGATGAGCAACCCAGGTTCGCAATCTTTATCTATTTTAATATTTTGTGTTTATAAATTTATATTAATATTATGATTAAATATCTTTCTTCTTTTCGCTATATTCAATGGTCTATTTCGAAAAGTATGGCAAATACAGGAGCGCATGGGTTTGGTTTTGTAGGCATGCGACAGGAGTCTCTGGAGACCAATGTGGGCTCGTTGCTCACCATCTCCGGCGTTCGATTGAAAGTCCAGAGAAAGGCATTCTCGGAACTGATTCGGTTTTTTTCAAGTCTTCAAGGTCTGTGCTCGATTAATTATACTTCTATGGTATTTGTAAACTCACTCTTGTGATAAAATAAAAAAAAAAAAAATCTCATTGGCATAATAGTATTCACTTTTTGCCTTGAAGTTTATAATTTTGAAAATAAAACAATTACGATTAGGCGCGTGTGATGTGAAAAATTCGTTTTTCGGTAACTTCGAGGTATAGGTAGTCGGTTAACCTATCCCTTTAGTATGGTGAAGTTACAATCTCGTATAATTCCGGCTTGTGCGTGCCCTTGGGATTACAGGAGGCATCCACTACTAAAATTCTATACGCAAAAATATCTTTTTTATTACTTCTGTCAAATTATAATATACATAAATTATATATAATATATATTATATTATATTAAATTTAGTATTATATATCTATATAATTATTAATATATATTAATAATTTACTATTAATTAATCATTATATTAATATTATTATATATATTATAATAATATATATATTAATATTATAATATATATATAATTATATATATATAATAATATTATATATATATATATTTAACTCAATATATATATTAATTGATTTCAAATTAATATAATATTATTATCATTCTTATATAATATTATTTATTAATATATTTATATATATTATTATATTATATCTATATATCTTATATATATATTATTTTTATATATATATTAATTTTCGATTATATCAATTATTATATATATAAGGTATGTTACTATTGTATTATTATATATTATAATATTTCTTTATTATATACCATATATAACAATTATTCATGCTTCATCACGTTAAAATTCTCTTAATAATTAGATTATATTTTTTTTTTTTATTATTGAGTGGTACATAATGCTATTTGTCTATTGAATAGAAATTATACGATATCATTAAGAAGTATTACTGACAATTCATAGAATGTTATTTATTATCCGGTGGAAAGGGTAGATAGATTTCATAATATTTTGGTCTGTAAATTTTTTTTATTTTCACTAGCCCCTATAACAATCAAACACATTTTATATTGTTATATTTTTTATGATAATTTTCATAATTTTAAATAATTTTATGTATAATGATGATATTATATATATATATTCCTCCGGTGCATTAGTTTAATATATATAAATAATCTAATTAAATATAGATGGTATAAGCCTCGTATATTTCTTGTACCTGATATTCGATTTATGGGGAATTTTTTTGGTAAATCTGGATAATCTTTTTAAAAAAATATATAATTATCTTATGAACAGCAGTATTTGTGCTTCCTAAATATGTTAATATTGGATTTGGCAAACAAAATAAAAAAAGCTAGAAATTAACAAAAATCATTCTTGAATTTATAAAAAGAAACGATGAATTTATTGATTTATAAATTTGATATTTGTTTAACGATTTATTTATGTGTTGAACTTATATATTTCATTTTTATTTTATCTGTGTTGGGTCGTAATTTTATAATTTTATATTTTTTTGTATATTTTTATATAGTGATATATCAGTTCAATATAAATCATAATAAATATTATACAATATATAACTATAAAATATAATTTTATAATAATCTGAATATGATTTAATTAATAATTAATTTTATTTTCATAATTTTTCATCATATAGCCAATTACCTGGTTTCTTATATAATGTTACTTCTCCATCTGTTGTTGCTTGGGTAGACGGATTTAATGTTTTACCGAAGTTCGTGGATTCAATTTACGCACTCTCTTGAACCGCCTCACCAGACCTAGGGCCTCAGGCGTGCATAGCACATATGAAAATCTAACTGCCCAGATGCATCGCAACTAATTATACATACGCCTACTCAACTCTAAAATACTTTAATTAAATAAGAAGTGACATATTAATTTTTCGGTGGGTATTCCTTCGGTAATATAGATATGGATTTAAATAGTGGCGTTATCACCCAGATATTTTGTTTTGATATTATGTTTTTTTATCTCTCCAGAGTGATATAGATATACATATTTATATTATGTAACAAGAATGTGGATTTATTTTCTCAAAGAGAGCGTTAGTCGCCTGTATAGACTATTAGGTGTGTGTTAAGCATTGAGGAGCGATAAGTTGGTGTCCATTAATTCTTGTCTTTGTGTCACTAATTGTTGTTACGGAGATGTGATATAGAGTTCTTACCGACGGACGATATGTCGGTGCTATAGGATACAAAGTCACGGAAATTTTTCACTCCTACCACTCATGGCAGATTGATACTTTTTTTATAGTTTTTTATTTATACATTTTATCCAATGAATATTTATAAATAGTGGGTGTAAATTTAATAATAATTGGTGCCTTCACTGCGCTTATTTCAATTTATATCCTATATATAGATAATATGAGGGCGTTCTACATGATGCGGACTTTTACTAATCAGTATTAAATATTAATTATGAAATTTATTTTTAATATTATTGCGTTGAGACCGCTGTCATTATAAAAATAGTAACCATATATATATGCGGCTTCTTAAGTATTATTATTATTAACTATAATTATAACTTATATTTATTTTAAATTATTATGTAGTATTATTAGATACTTGGTGTATTTTTTCTATAATGAGTGATGTCAAATTTCATATTTATATATTTCACACGAATATTTACTTAAATTCTTAAATAATATAATCTTTAATCAAATTTGACTTAGATATATTTTATTTTAATTTAATTTAATTCTATATAGATTATTAAATTAAAAAACATAAATAATCGTATTTTATTTTATTTATTAATTATTGTATAGAGTATTAAAATATATATATTACTATATATTACTATATGAAGTATGAAAATCCATGTAGCTCTTTGAGCGGTGTATATTTATTATATTTCTTTAGAATTATTTATATATTATTTATAACTTACTTAATTTATGATTCAATATTATGGAAATATATTATATTCTATTAGTTATACTAACTCTATATATTTAATATATATTATATGACCTAGATATAGGGTATATATACCTCATATGTATGTGCTTTTATAATATTATAATATTTATACCTTACTTATTATTATAATTCTATATTGTGTTAATTTTATATTAATGAGTATTGACTGGGACTATATATTCTAGATGATTAGGGCACTATAAATGGCGTGACATTTTTAATTCTATTATATATTATAAATTTTATATATTGGTTGATATATGCTTTTCATGTTCTACATAAACATAGTAGACCTGGACGGCTATACATTATAGTTAATATTCTTACTCTTATTATGACTAGTTGACTGGAGATAACAATTCTAAGTAGTGTAATAGCGGTTTCATTACTTATTATCAATTTTATAATCTATATTTTATTTTTTATAGGTTGAATGGGAACAGGTCTTAAGTGATAAGATATTGTTATTTTACCAAATTGTATATTTACTAGTTTATATTGTTTATACTTTAGTTATTATTAATTTTAATAGTTAATTGGGTTTGCCGTTTCATTTATCAGATTAAATCAGGCAAAATTTACCCGATCTAATAATATATACTTTCTTTCTTTTAAATATATTTTAACATGTTGATACTTATAAATATTAGGTGCAAATTGTGCGCGGCTTCGATAAGAGTATTGATATAATATTATATTTTATTCTAATTGTTGTATTGTTATTAATTCGCGATTATAACCAATTTTATAGTTTGTAGTTGGGTAGGCAATAACGAAATATCTCAACTTTATATTATTTTCAGAAATAATGGGATACTAATAAGGGCATGCAATTAACCCGCTCTTTCAGGGTGTCGCCAGGATAACCCAATGCACCACGAAGGTATATACACGTACTTCAGGGAGAAAGTGACTTATAAATGGAATACTAGTACATGGTGTCCTTAATTTATAGTACGTTCCTAGCAGTCAACCAATAAATTTAACTTATTAAATATTTTATATAAGATAATGTCACGCATTGGCTTTCACTCTGCGTATAGGGATCGGAACCCCTCCCCACCCATAATATAATAAATAATCTTATATAATATAAAGAATATAAATAATCTTATTGCATAATTAAAATTTATCTTTTAGACTGTCTACTCAAGTTTCAATTACAAAAATATTTAATATTCCTAAAAACAAAAGCTCTATCGATTGTCGTATATATAAATCTCTATTTTAGATTGTTCACCATGTACAACCCATAATAATATAGATTATACAAAAATATATAATATAACTTATATATATAATAGTTATAAATATATGCACTAGTATATGTGACCTTTATCTAGACTTAGTTTATCCAGTTCATACCATAATAATTCTAATTAATTAAAAATAAATAATTAGAAGTATTCACTAATAAATTGTTAACCTCATTATCTAGTATAATGTACTTAGCTACAATCAATTCATAATTTTAATAATATATATTAAAGATAATACAGAAGACGCTATATGGTTCCTTTTTTAGTAACTATGTCCCAGTCAACTAATATATAAAATAGAATAAATAATTAAGTAAAAGCCGTCATTATGTACTCCTTCTTATGAAATGATCAACCAGTCACCTCAATATAATAATAATTTAAAATATTATAAGAATAATAATACTAATTATAATTAATAGTATAATATTAATAATTTATATATATTATAATATATATAACTAGTACTATGTTTTAACTATATATATTACTTATATATTATTATTAGTATATTATTTATATATATATATAATACTTAGATCTACAGTATATAGAATTACTATTTATATTTATCTCATTCACTAATGTAATATATATATATATATAATTCACTATAATACTATATTTATAAATATATTATATATTTATATATATATATATATTAATTATAATATATTATATATAGTATATATATTATAAATAATATGTATTATTTTTATGAGATTAATTATTATATATATTCACTTAAATATATAATATATTATAAGCGTCATCAATCTTATGAGTCTACTACAATTACCTTATACGATAATGTCTCAGTCAATCTGATCATTATTAATATATAAGAATAATATATAATACTTAGTAAGCCACAATGGTACTATTTTAGACCGTACTCACTAATTAAGATTACTCCCGTAATAAAAATTTAATGAAGTTGAATGATAGTTATATGCTGCCTCATGCAATTGGCCTACTCTAGATAAAGGTCTATAGTCAATATCTACTCAAATATATTTAAGAATTAAATAATAATTATTTAATATAAAATTATTATGTAAATTATATAGTAAATTGTCCTTATATATTTAAGTTAGCCAAAAAATTGTCTCAATATAAACATTGTTCAATGTCAACTCCCAATATTATTATTAAATTTAATAGTAATTGTAATTAAGAAAAGTGATTTCAGGCATTGTGGACCTCTTAAAAAGTATATGGTGTCCCTAGTTTATTATAAATAAAGTGTTAACATTTTATTGATTTTTGAGTGGATATATAAAAGATTTTAATATATTGTAAGAAAGCCTTAAGAGACAAACAGAAGGATAATTCTACTAAAATGACTGTTGTGGGCTTAATAGACTATAAAACACACAAGTAACAAAAACGAAGATTTATAATCGCACATTTTATTATTAATATATATATTTCGTAGACTATGAATAAACGTGTGTGTGTTATGTGGGGGTTATGGTATACGCTAATGGGCTTAGGTTCCACACGTTCTAAGAATAAGGGCACATGACTCGGTCTTTTCTGAAATATAATACGTTAATCTCTTTCAACTTCTTTTCTGATATGCCATTTAGAAATGTTTATTTTCCTTGAATATATCTCTTGTATGGTAATTTGATTCTTGAGGAAATACAGATTCTTAAGATGTTAAGCAGAATTACGATAATTTACCATCCCATTAATGGTTATCTTAAATTATAATAAATAACTATAATTTTAACATTTAATTATACATTAATTATATTATTATAAATAATATATATCTTAATTTTACTATTAATTTTTATTGAGGTTATGTTATACTGTGGAGAACCATTATTCTAGATGGGTGTCAAATGCAGGTCATATTTTTCATTATATTAACTTATATTGGTTTTCTAGTTAGGACAGTTCTAAATTAGAGACGCATGCGGACTTTCTTAAGTTTATATTATATATTTTTACTTTATTATTTATTAATATGATTTTTTATTATTTGATTCAATTATTCTATATTTATTAAGGATTGGAATCAGTGGATCTAGGCCTATTTCTTAATTATATTATATTTATTATATAATTATTAATATGTTATTAAATTGTCACTTTTAAATTATATAAATTTACATAATTTTATAGATTTCTGTTAATAAGTAATATTTTATTTATTATATTATTTATTATGGTATTTTGATAATTTGGGTAATATATTAATATATATTATACTTAAAATGAGTTAAAGACTATCTTATAATTGTTCTTACTTAAATTAATATATTTAATTATTTATTTAATATATGTGTTATTTGATCTAGGAGACATAGTCTTCTCTTAATAGTACATTATTTTTTTAAATTTTAATTATATTGAGTGAATTTATGTTGATAAGAACTAGATGGAAGTCAATGTGCGGTATATTATTATGTTAATTATTTATTTAATTATTAAATTATATTTATAATTTTAGGATTTGATCATGGGTAAATTTTAAATAGAATTAAGTGAATATATTATAATTAAGAAAAGAATACTTTAAGTATATTATATTCTTTAATTTATTATTAATATTAATTTATATGATATTTTATTGTAATTGTAGTAATATATATTAATATAAGTTCTATTATCATTAAAACCTTAAATTAGTCAGGTCTATTATCTTAAATTAATTAAATTTTTATTTAGGTGACTGGGTAACAGTCACTATTATAATATAATGATGATTATATTATATACTACTATTTATTATATTTAGTCGGTATGGTGAGATTATTCTTATAGATAAATATATAGATATTTGTCCAACTCGTATGAACAACTGACGATCACTCTAGGGGTTTAATCTGCTATAGCCGATCTCAAATTTGGTCCCCTAATATAAAATCTATAAATTCTTATTGTTTTACTTTAAATATTTTAACCTTATATATATATTAGTAAACTATAACAAATAAACAATAAAAATAATTA
Source organism: Trachelipus rathkii (assembly GCA_015478945.1). Lineage (NCBI taxonomy): Eukaryota > Metazoa > Arthropoda > Malacostraca > Isopoda > Trachelipodidae > Trachelipus > Trachelipus rathkii. Next base: position 11,422 of record JABUQX010056718.1, read on the forward strand.
TAGTATATTTTTATAATAATTAAAAATTATTAATAGTTAATGTGAATTGAATATAACTTGGGTACAATTAGTCTAGTTATATAGGCTAAATAGCCATCAAGCGGCTTTCTATATGATGTGCTCATATATACTTTATATTATTATTATAATATTTTATAATTATTATTATAATATATTAAATTGAGATTAGGAGAAATATGTCATTATGATTTAATATAATTATATACATTAATATAGTCTAAATTCCAATTTGACGTGCATAATTATACTATTTTTAACATTATGAATGCATAAAGTTGGTATTAATTTAAATTTGATATTGTGAATAGATTTGATTTGCCCCCCCCCTTTTTATCTATCTCTCTCACATTTATATTATATATATCCCCTAATATATATTTATACTATATATTATATTAAATATTATATATATTATTATATAATTCTATTTTATATTACATATAATTACATTAATATTATATTATATATATAATGAATTATTTTAATTTATATATATTGTAAGTTATTTAAATATTTTTTATGTAGGTATTGACAATATATATTATTAGGGACTTAACTCTCTATTTATTAGGATTAGCTAGTGAAATTTAATATTCCTCACTTGCCGATATTCTATTTAGGGCGGCTTAGATAACTCTAGTAATTTTTACTCTCACTCAATCAATTATATTCAATCTAAAATACATTTTTGATTGAACAACATTTAATTATATATTAACTACCCCTTTATACTTAAAAATTTTAAAATCTTATTACTATATATATAGGTTTATTAACATTAATATATAAAACTAATTCTTTAAAATATTTATATTATTTACAAAAGAATTAACAATATTTTAATTGTGTATATCACAATAGTGGCCTTCTCGGGTACAGGTTTTATTTCACTCGGCAATCACTCTTTATAAAGTAGTGTTGAGCTTTCAAATAATATAAACGAATGAAACTTTCTACTGTATAAGGATAGCTTTGAGTATTCATTATGATGAATATTTGTGAGTTGTCATTACTCTTGATATAGTTTGGATTGATTATATAATTTATATATATTATTGGAATTCTTTTTTGGTATAATTATATTGTAAGTCTACGTCATTATTTATTTTCTGTGTGGGTGCTTTAGCATCCCCTTTCTTTACTCCTCTCCCAATCAGCACATTTTATATTCTCAATTATAAAGATATTTATTTTAATGCATGATTTAATTACTTTTTCAGATATTTTTTACTTTTTGTTTTTATTAGTCTGTAACATTAAGTTTTTCGACCAGTGACGATACGTATAAGGATACCTTACAGAAAAATCTAATATATAATAAGAGTATTAATCAACATTCTCCTATGAATATAGTCTTACTATAATTTTCATTGAGTTCATAAATATTTCTAATAATATATACGTCAGAAATTAAATTGAGTGGTTGTGTCTTGCTGACTATTAGATATTAATACATCAAACACAACGATTTCAACCACCAACCCTTAAGTAACTAGTAAATGTTTAGTATCATTTATGAACGGGATCCTCTATATATGCATTAGTACAAATTCTTTTTGTTTGGGTGGGGGAGTTTGTGAAGAATTTTTTATAGGGTTGAATATACTAATGCATTCTTTTTAATAAGAGGCGAAAAATAGATGAAAAAGCAGGCTGATTTTGGAAATGGGTTTTTGTAGTTATTTGTTTTGATGTTCGCCGTTATAGGTTTTATATATCTTGCGGTTTGAAATAAGGATACAATGTAAGAACAAAGAACGCTTTATTATCATTCCATTCATTAAGCAAAGCTTTAGGGATCTTCCCAGTGGACGAAATTTATCGGATGATTTTTTCCTATTTATTTGCATTTAGAAAGTGAGTGCTAGCGCGGTTATGGGTATGGGTAAATTGAAATAATAACGATTCTTATTTTTGCTTTTATACTTACTCAATATCGCACTTGTATTTTGAATAAGATCTCAGTTGTATTATAATAAAGGATAACTCGCTCACAAGTAATTATTCTTTTTTTTTTAATATAGTTTATTTTATATATCATATAAAATTGATATAAGATTCAATTACAATATTCGACAACAATAGCTGCTTGACAGGGTATTAATTTGGCTCGTTAAGTGACCGCTGCATTGGAGAGATAAAAAACAATAAATAGTACGATAGACAAGCACCGGGGATATCAATAATACAGAAATTTTATAATAGGGCTAGTGAGAACCGGGTGTGGTGAAATACGAACTTATACCGGATGTTAAATGTTTTCTTAATACTCTCTCATTGCCTATCTTGAGCTTTCTGTATAAAATCTTCTCGACAATATAAGGGAATTTAGAATTAGTCGGTTCAATTCCGGGAAACCTTCTATCATTTTAGTAGTCCGAAGATACCAATACGCTAGTAACGACATTACTTTGTGTTTTGGTAATTTCTATTTAGTAAAATATTAATGTACGGTTAGGTATCATTTATTCTAATTTTGTATTTATTTTATAGTTAATATCTTTGATTATTTTCACTGTCTTTTCTGGTTTCGTTTATGTTGAAGTGGAATAGCCTTGACTTGACAGACGAATAGATTCATCGACGTTCATCTCCATGTATACGAATTGAAAGATATTGTTGAACCGTAAAGCAGGATATAGTTGTTATGTAAAATATGCATTTATCTGTGCTATTCACCAGCTACTAAAACGCACGCATTTACTTCTTTATTCGTCGGCGGCTAATAGCGGTCGTGCCTGACCTCTAACATTCTATTTAGACATTTCGTCTATTTCTATTATTTGATAATTAGTTTTTGTATCAATTGCACATGGTTTCGGTCGAAAAAAGCAATAAACGCACATCAAATTTTTTTTCCATCGTTTTCTTGTTTAATTTGAGAGATAGATTTCTTCATAAATAAATCAATTTTGGTTTATTTTTAAATATAAACAATCTAATAATCACAATATGTTTTTTTTTTTGTATTTTATTTTTGTGGGTGAGAAAAATTTGCTTGGAATTAATAAATTTGCTGTATTTTTTTATTGGTATTTTTATTAAGATTTTGTTATATATTTAAGGCAATAATCACTACTGGAAATATATATACTATGTGTTATATATATCCATTCGTTTATTTAAACACATTATATTATTATAAATTCTTTATAATTAATATTTTTTAGTATTTTACTTAAATTTCAAAATTTTCTATAATCTCGTATATAAACTTGGTATAAATTTTATTATTATGAAGTAACGTCAAACTTCTATGATCCTTATGTGTTATTTATAATTGGTAATCTTTTATAAATAATTTCAATATGAAATCAAATTTAATAACTTTTAATCTCATTATTTAATTATTTATTTAATATCAATAAAGATAATAAATACAAAATAAACGATTTTAAGCATTGCAGAACCTTTTATTCTCCAAATTATATATAAATATATTATATTGAATTAATATAATTATTGTCTTATTTAATATATATTTTACTACTAAAAACATGATTTTCGATTATTCAAGGAAACTCATAATTATGTTTAATATTATTCATATATTTCAATGGCACTAGCTGTGTTCGGGATCTATTTTTCGGACGTATAAATTTGTCAATGTAGTCCCTATTCGTCATGATAATCTTAAGTGTTAATCTTTGGTTCCTTTTGATTTTTTTTTTCTGATCTTATTTTTTGGTGTCTCCGTTAATTTTGTGGTACGGAGACGCGGAAGTGGAGCGTTGAGGGCGAGTCGGAGCGGAGAGACGTGAGTAGTTTTGGGCGACGTTAGGAGCCGTTATTTGATGTGGGGCCAGTGTGACATTGTATTTTTTTCGACCTCCATTATGTCTTTGTCTTCTCCTTGGAGATCAGATTTAGTTACAATTCGCACTAGTTTTGGCAACCTTAACATTTTTGTGGACAACCTAATTTTAATTTTGGCATACCTCATCTGATTAATTTTAGGCAACCCTAAGTTATTTGTTTATTTGGCAACCTTATATACTTATAGAGCCTTTCGAAGAAAGGGCCGGCCTATATCGGGTTAGAGACTTAGCAACACCGTGGTTGTTACGTAATTCTCAAAGAGGCTTGTTCCCACCCTAAATCTCCTATTATATTCGGTGTGACTTTAAATTATGGTTGGGGTGTCAAATCCTGTTTGAATAAACACACCTCTTGCAGGTGATATTATTTGCACCTTTTTGTCTCCTTAAGAGACGGAGCTTTATAGAGGCCCTGGTTTTGTGATGATCTTCTAACGACTTGTTGTTTTTCGTGAGGTGCAGACCGAAGTCAAATAACCCATCTTTGATCTCGCATAGAGTGCTACCCTGTATTATCACCAACCCGATCCCTCGTCGCCGCGCGTATTCTCCTTGGTGCGTCCGTGACTCCGCTGTTTTCCGCATCCACCTGAACCGTTGGTTCACATCCGCCCTTACTGACTGCTCTTTTTGTATCTCCCATCTCTCTTCGCAGGTGTCACCGTTTCCCGTCTGCGTCACCATACCCGTGGACTTCCCAGGACACCCAGCTTAGAGCACACACTACACATACTCAGGTCACACGACAACACACACACGTGAGACCTGCGCATCCCACTCAACGGTTTAATGGTCTCTTGTTAATGCTATGGATCTCTTTGTCCATGCGCGTACGTGTGTTTGATCTGTCCGTGGCCTTACGTTGCTCACAATCCTTTATCGTCTTTCTACCGTTTTTTCGCGTTCTGATTACCACGTTTTCATCTAAATAATATCAACAAATATATACGCTACGGGCTTTTGATACCGTAAGGTATACGTAATACCACACTGGCGCAAATTTTGCGGGTTTCTATTGGGTGTATGTGCAAAGTAAATAATGCGTAAATGTGTATATATAATTTATATATATATATATGTTTCGGAAATCAACATCGGCATCCGCATTCTCTTAGCACGTTCGAAAGGGGCAAAACTTTATATTTCTTTCTATATAACGTCTTCATTTTGGCAGTAGTAATTACAGAATCTTTGTCGGAACAGATTTATAGGTAGGTATAAGTATCTCGGATCTCTCTTTTCTTCTTCGTTTGATTATTATTATTATTATTATTATTATTATTATTATTATTATTATTATTATTATTATTATTATTATAATTATAATTATTATTATTATTATTATTATTATTATTATTATTATTATTATTATTATTATTATTATTATTATTATCTTCACTGCATACGGGTAAGATCATTTTCAGGAAGGAGACAATAAAAAAAAGCAAGAGAATTCACCCAACCACAAGCGTAATTAAAATCTCTCACAGGAACGCAAACGATGCTATAAAGTTAGGGAGATTAAATAGAAGAGGGAAAAAAAGATGAAAAGAAAAAATTAATAGCAGAAAAGTTTCTTCATGAATGGAGGAGATAACACATTGAAGAAGTTTGGAACTCCAAATCTCCACGTAACATTTTTTGTTAAAACACGGCATCCTTTAATCTGTCTGCTATGATGCTGCAATGTCTTCGTCTAGTATCTATTGAAAAGGACTTGGAACGTCAAACTCATAGATAAAGGACCAAAATATTTCGAAAGGGACAGCTTATTATTTAGGCGCTAGATCCCATCATAATCCTTAGAATTTTGGAGTTTGAAACTCCAAGATGTAATAGTAGTGCGGTTAGACAATTTTTTGTTACAATTGTAGCAACTGTGATGGAGTAAAAAAATTCTTGCAACTTAAACAAAATTCTCAGCTTCCTTGAGGCCACCTTAGCAACCGTGTATGATATGGTGTTCAAAATAATGTTGTTTATGGTCAGAACAAGAGTTAATTTTTTTCAAAGGGGTATTTGAAAACATTAAATTTTAAAGTTAAGAGTTGAAAAATTGAGAAGAATTGAAAGATTCGAATATAGAGTCGAGTCATCGGCATATGAATGAATGAAGTTAGAATAACTACTGAAAGAAAAATCGTCAATGAAGAGATATCAAATAAAAACTTGAGGACCACCACAGTAGACAGGGAAGGAAGAAATCACTTTATATAACTGCCTAACTGGAACTAAGAGAAAAAAAATCTATACCATTTATTTTTCATTTAAAGTACATTACAGGGGGGACTAGTCCGAATAGTAGACAGGAAATATGGTCGAAATATCAAAGAATTTCTTGTACAGCCCGCAGCAGGCACCCGTTAGGGTTAGTTGTTGGGCTTTTGTTAGTTAGGTTAGGTTACGTTAGTTATGTTAGTTTATGTTAGGTTAAATTTTGTTGATCTGCGGAGAGAACTCTAAATAACCAGATTTTTTTACAAATGTCTACCCATTTTCCTGTCGACCATTTGGGCATAGGTCTGTAGGTAATTGATTTTGGGACCCCATTTAGCCCCCACATAAAATGTAAGTATGTACCTTAGACTTGATAGTAGTCCGTAAAGTTTTTTGACGCCAAACATTGAGTAGCGCAGGTTTAAAACATTGTTTCAGCATCTGCATTTTCAGAACTTACTTGATATTTTTTCGTATCAACTTCAATTCTTTACAATATTAAATCTCTGAAAGCCATGCATAGATGGACTGACATGCACAAAATGAGTAGTTTTACTGGTACTGTGCCCAATTAAAAATGTAGTGCTACTTTTTGAAATTCAACAATGCTGAGCACAAAATTTAACTAATTGTGCATTTTTGCATAATACGGACCCATCTATGCATATTTCAAGTTTGTAATCACAAAAAAATTTAAAAGTTGATACGAAAATGTCAAAATTAGGTTCGGAAAAAATGAAAACGCCGAAACAATGACTACATAAATAGAAAGACACCCGAAAATGACGTTTTAGAGATCTAAAAAGCTTCGGTTTGCTTTTTTCTCCATCAAAATTGTCTGAAAATTAAGAATTTTATGTCTATTTTTTGGGGAGGGCTAAATGGGGTCCCAAAATTCCCAATATTGGATCCTCCCCTTCAGGTACTAACTGTAACCTTTGAAACAATCGGTTTTTTTTTTTTAATTATAAAATCTTATTTAAATTCTGAGGAAAACTAAACTTTTTTTTTCTACCGAGGTTTCTAGACTAAGATTTAGAAACTTTTTAAAACCAACTCATGAAAGTAGGAAAGGTTACGATAAAGATTTGGTCACTCACAATTCAGTTTAGCTTTAAGCGTTTCGAAAATTAACATCTCCGTTTTGTACAAACGCTTTAAAATATTTTAAAATAGGATGTTAAACAAAGATGAGAAATAGTGAATATATACATTTCGACATCTTTCAATTACACTCAAATTTTCTTTCATTACTCAGGTTGCAAATAACAAACCGGTTTTAATTTTTAAACATAGTGCAGATTTACATGTGATTAAAACAATTTATCAAGATTTCCGAAAGCAAACTAATTAAAAAAAAATTCAATTTTTTAAAACCACATCTCTCTTATCTTAAAAGAACTTGCAAACTTTAAAACTCAAAATGATTAAAGAATCTTTGAATTTTTTTTGTTAATATATCTTTTTAATTTTGTTCTTAACTTCAACTTTTTGTAGAGAAATGATATTTTTCAAGTTCTATGTTAATTAGTATTTTTAGTCCATGAATTTCTCTCCTTTAGGAACACATTCAATGAATGAACACTTTGCAAGTAGTCTGTTATCAAGTCATATTACTCGTACTTAAAATTTGTTCTAACTTCTACTTTTGTAGAGACCTAAGGATGAAGTTTTCCAAGTTCTATGTTAATCAGTATTTTTATCCATGAATTTCTCTCCGCAAAGAACACACAAGTTCATTCTTTAACAATTTGCAAGTAATCTGTTAAAGTCATATTACTCGTTACTTATTATTTGTTCTAACTTCATCTTTTTGTAGACAACTTTTTGTAGAGACCTGATGAAGTTTTTTAAGTTCTGTGTTAATCAGTATTTTTAGTCGTCCATGAATTTCTCTCCTTAAAGAACACTCATGTTCATTCTTTAACACTTTGCAAGTAATCTATTATCGAGTTATATAACTCGTTACTTTTCTTTAGAAAGGAGAGTTCTAACAATAACAATAATATTTTAACCATATGGAAAAACATTCAAGGAAAAAACATTCTCATTAATATTTTATTATAAAACATTATACATGAGGTAGGAAAACTTAACAATTGAATAATTAATCAATGTAAAAATCATTTAGTCAAATACTCCCCAAATAATGTTTTAAAGTATTAAAATCTAAACATGCATAAAAATAAAAATTTATATAAAATTTAAAAACTTAAAAACTATAATTAGCATTATTTATGTAAAATAATAAAGCTTATAAAAATTTACTAAAGAATTTCAAAATTCTTTAAAAAATTTAAAAACTACACAATTCGGTTTAGTCACTTCGTAATTCAATCTTTGAGAAAAAGATCTCGTATAATAAACCTCAAAATGTATTTTGAGGATAAAGTTACATTGTGTTATAAAATAAACCTTAAAAATTGTATTTCTGTGATATAAATTTATAATATAAATAATTTATATATCACGTATAACAATCTAAATTTTAAAAATTAACTACAAATTACTAAAATTTAAATATTTAAAAAATTAAATTACAATTGTAATTAATTGTATTTTCTCATAGGTTCTTTAGCCATTTTTATTTATGTTCTAACCATTTCTTGTGAATATTTGTCTTTATTTTTCCGTTTATTCTTTGCTTCCCTCACTTTCACTCCCTCTACGGTTTCTTCCCTGTATTAAAATTTAAAATAACATTATAATTTAATAATAATAAAAGAATTCATATATTTCTGATTTACAAACACAAAAGTTAGCTTAATGGAATATTTCTTCGAAATGAAGTTACTTTATTGATAATGATATGATAATAACGATGATGATTTGATGATTATGATAAACTAATTCGCATCTGTCAAAAACTAGTTCCTTTAAAATATTTTTAATTTTAGACCAAAAATATATTTTGTCACATCGAAAATATGTTTCCGAAAATGTGATAGAACCACACTTTTACAAAAAATGGAAATTCTTGCCAAACGTTTCTAAATGTAATTTTATTTTTTTTTTAATTTTTTTTAATTTTTTTTTTTATTTTTTTTAAATTTTTTTAATTAAAAAATTCTCAAGCTTTGAATTCCTCCTGAAATTTGTATGTAAACTATTTGTTCATTAATTGTATCCCAAATAAAAAATTTATGAATAGTTCTAATAGATTAAAATTAAACCGATTTTCAAAAACCATTTTCAAACATTACAATTTTTGCATCATAATTGCGTAAATTAGCAAGCAAAACCAAGCTATAAATAATTGAATATTAAGCGAGATATTGTGTATTAAATGAAACTAGAAAATGAATTTTGTTTATGGATTTTTTTCAAGTCATTAAATTTAAAATGAGAATTGAAAAGCTAAAGTAAAATAAGTTTCTTTACCTGCATAATATTACTCAGTTTCATCGTTGGCGGTCCTCTGTGATGAACGTGAAAATATCTACATGTGCTGCAAAAAGGTCTCCCTTCCTCGTCATATTTCCAAGTTCTCGAATGGGTAGTTCCGCAGTTACTGCAAATTCTTCCGTATTTTTCCACAACTTTCTAAAAAGAGAAAGACCTTGGGCTTATTTTCAAAATTTTGTACTGAAAACAGTTGTAAAAAAATATTTAGGAGTGTTAATTAAATAACATTAACAAGGGATTCTTAATACCCAAAGAACGGATCAAACTGTGTGTGTAGGTAGGTGTTTATGTGTATTAGTAAATAAATACTTTTAATATATCTAGAAGGTCTAAGTTTATGAACAGGAAAAGCCTCAAGGGTTTTCGACCGATCAGGCAAATTTCTTGGTTTATAAATCAGCAATAAAGGTGATACTTAAAGTTCAATGTAGAGGTAGTTGAAGAGAAAAAGATTTTATTCAAAACTACTTGATAATCGTTCATTTACAAAGGCGAAAAGCTCATCACTGTTACTTAGTTTTAGCAAAAATGTTAAAGTTGTTCTTAAAGAAATACTTACAAGAATATTAAACAAACAAACAAAAAAAAACTTTCTCTTTCGCAAAAACTAGATAGAGCTCATTTGAAAAGTCAAAGATCATTCAGAATTTCATGCCTACATAAAAAAAAACACCATCAGGTTCGATAATTCCGTCGGTATCTGTCAACACGGAAATGCTATATATTCTTTCAATGAACTTAATTTCCTTAAGGCGTACATCAAACAAGAAATCGTTCTCTTCTACATACAATGGGGTGCCGAATGTAGTATTGAGTTTAGAACTATGTAAAGTTAAAGGCTCCACGCTGATTAATATATACACAAACAATTACACACACACACACACATATATATATATATATATATATATATATATATATATATATATATATATATATATATATATATATATATATATATATATATATATATATATATATATATATATATAATAATAATAATTTACATTCCATCAATATTTACTGCATTCTTACAACCTCATACAAAAATTTTACTTTGCATTTAAACCGTTATAAGCTATTTTTAAAGAAAGGTAAACATTGATTTAAATGTTATATTACTGTAGATTTAAAGAAGAAAATAAAGAAATCCATAAAATTAACTTACCTTTCCTTTAAACCTGAAATTATTCAATGAACTTTTAGGCAGGTTTCGTAAGGAAGGCAGTCTTCTGTGAAATCCACCTGAAAATTTAATTGAAACATTTTGAAGAATCTTTAAGCGAAGAAATAAAAGTTATATTTCTAATCATGGTCAAACAATTTTTAAAATCTTAATATAAGCAAGCAATGAAATAAATATTTCCTCAAATGTATTTACAATTACGAGTAACCGTTGCAGTTACTAAGAGCTTACCTGAAACTCTTGGTATAGCAGAAGGACAACGTTCTCTTGGTCTAATCCACGGACTATCACCTCCACGAAACGGCTCAGTATTGAAGCGAGATGCTAAATGAGGTCTAATGAATGAATTGTTCCCAGGTATTTGGTTATTTGCAGAAAATGAATTATCGTTTTCATTTAGCCTCGTATGTATAGAGGATGCGTGTGAGTAGTTACAAATGTTACATATTCCACTATGGTTATCTTGAGGTGTACCGGACATTGGAAATGTTGTATTGCATGAACGACCAAAAGGGGGAGGCTGTAAAGCTGGAGCAAAAGGTATTAGAGAATTAATAGCATGGGTTGGGACAGAAGGATTTGCTGCTGAAGTAGTTAAGAAAAGGTTAGGATGATGCTGATGAGTAACAAGTGATGGAAATTGCAAAAGAGGATTATTATTATATGAAGGATTAACTGCCAATTTAACATAATTATTGCAACATCTGTTTGAACAAAGTGGCATGAAAGGTCCACGTGTATTTGGCAACAAGGAGTTACCACAACTTGGCCTGAGGGATATGTTGGCATTGGGTAATCGAGCTTCGTTGGAATTTGGAGGGCGAGTCTCGTTGGCATTGGGAATGCTAGTCTCGTTGGCATTGGGTATGCGAGTCCCGTTGGCATTGGGAATGTGAGTCCCGTTGGCATTGGGAATGTGAGTTCCGTTGGCATTGGGAATGTGAGTCCCGTTGGCATTGGGAATGCGAGTCCCGTTGGCATTGGGAATGCGAGTCCCGTTGGCATTGGGAATGCGAGTCCCGTTGGCATTGGGAATGCGAGTCCCGTTGGCATTGGAAATGAGAGTCCCATTGACATTGGGAACGCGAGTCCCGTTGGCATTGGGAATGCGAGTCCCGTTGGCATTGGAAACGCAAGTCCCGTTGGCATTAGGTATGAGAGTTCCTTTGGCATTTAGTGCGTGTATTCCGTTGACATTTGGGGCTCCGGGACAGTTGGCATCTAACATATAGAAGCCGTTGATATTTGACATATAAGCTTCATTGGGATTTGGTATAAAAGGACCGTTAGCATTTGGAATATAGGGACCATTGACATTTGGCATATAAGGTCTTTCAACATTTGGCATATAGAATCCGTTGGCATTTTGCATATAGAGGCCATTGGCATTTGGCATGTAGTGACCATTGGCATATTGCATATATGGGTCGTTGTCATATGGCATAATGCTGCTATTGTCATATGGTATAATGGGGGTATTGCCATACCGCATATAGTAGTCATTGGCATAAGGCATGTAAGGGACCGTATTTGGCATGTAATGGTTGTTAACTACCGAGTGATTTTGCATGTGAGAGTATCTTCCACGGCTTTGAGACACTGAAGACATCGCATCGTCTTCAGGTGAGGAAAAGCTGGTGGTAAAAATATCAGGAGAAGTAGAAATATTAATTGTAGATGGAATTGAATTTACTTTTGAAGTACGTGAATTCTGCCTCTCATTGTTTTGAGAACCTAAAGTAGACTTGGCGTCACTTATAAACCCTGTTTAAAAAAAATAAAAATAATTATTATAATACACAGCAAATTTTTTATCATTTATGGATTTCGATCAACTATTTTTTCCTATATAGAAAAACTCATAACTTACGGGCAATAATCTTTTGTAGGAGAAGAGTTAGCTTTTTAAGATACGAAAAAGGGGTTTAAAGAACTATTTCCACGCAAGCCAATCTCTTTGCTATTTGAACCACAGTAGCTGCTAATCAGATACCTTCTACAACCTGATTCTTTACTTTGAAAAAAAATTTATTCCTATTCTAATCTCAAAAACCAGCTTAAAACTTTTAAGTCAGATTTACAAATGGTCATTATTAGTAAGACCTTCATACAAAATTACAATAAATTTTAAAATCGGTTGAGGTCCACACATGTGAAAACCTGTACAGATCAACTTGCCTAATTTTTCATTTATATTTTACATCAGCGGATTTATAATTCTTTAAATAGGAACTGCGGTTAGCCTTAAGTTTAAAAATGAATAACCATTATAAAGAAAATTCAACTGATAGATTTATATTATAATTAAAATAATTATAATCATCATCATAATTAATAATCCATAATATTCATAATTATAAACATAGTAACAACTATTATTTATTATAATAATTATAGTCATTATAATCACCATCGCTATAATAATCATCATTAAACATCATTATTATCGATGTTAGTTATTGCTAGTTCTTGTAATTATTCAAACTTAAAATGATCTTTATTACAAATTAGTAAAGGTATAACCTTTGTAAAGTTACCAGTACAAGAATATTCCGAGCAAAATAAAAACGTACTACTTACTCGGTATAGGGAGAACTCCGCTAGTTGAGGCTTCGTGATTTACTGGATCGGAGAAAGCCTTACCATTCCTAGTATTGTTCCTAAAAAAAAGAAAGGATTAGAGAGGAACCCATTTTTTATGATAAGAATAATGTTGGTCTACATTGAGCCTATTTATACGATAAGAAAATAAAATAGATTCATTCCTAGACCTCTTCGTGACAGTTTACACGAGTTTACATAAATTTCTTTGATAACGTTAATGAATAAATTCTGATTAAGGAGTTCAGATGCTATTGTAACGATATTTCACTCCAGAACATAGCAGCTTTCAGAATTCGCATTGAACGTATTGAGTGGAAAAGTGTTTAGT
>JABUQX010056718.1:30000-33428 GCA_015478945.1 Trachelipus rathkii
TATATATATATATATCTATAAAAATATATATCTTTATATATATATACATATATATATTATATATTATATATATATATATATATATAATATATATATATATATATATATATATATATATATATATATATATATATATATATAAAAGAATATATTTATATATAATAAGAATAATATATATATATATATATATATATATATATATATATATATATGATAATAATAATATATATAATAATATATATATATCTCAAAAACCTAAATGTTACAAAAATTTAAGATTTAAATTTTAACTTGTGCCTGTAAATTCGGGTTATCTATTTTTTTTCTCGGCCAACCTAACGTTACGATCTTGACGACTAGAATAATTTCGAAAGCTAAAGGGGAAAAAATTAATTATATAGATATTCCAATATTTTACAAATAAAAGAAATAAATTATTTATAATGACATTTTGAGTTTCAATATTTCCCTAGTATCTGAAATGGGTCTACTAATTGCAACACAGTGTTGTGTCCTTTGAGACCCAAAATAAAATTGGTAATAGTAGTGCAGAGGGGTGTCACCCCTGATTTTTATAAAAATCACAGGATATATTCTAAAAAAAATGAAAAATGAAAAAAAACTCTCTTTAGGAAAAAAAGTTACAGCCGCTCAAAGTTGTTAAAACTCCATAGACTTTTCATTTTTGATCCATCAAGGTTAGGTCTCATTTCAGGCCCTCTAGTTCAGGTTATGATAAGTTTTGCTAGGTATACACCGAGAAAATCTATGTATACTTAAATTTTGTCATAACCTGAATTATGATGGCCCTAAAACGAGCACGAGGCCACTAATTTTTTTATAAGAAAGCCTATGGGAAAATTTTAAACTTTGAGAGGTTCTAACTTTTTTTCCTAAAGACTTAAATCATTTTCGTTTTTTTAAGCTTCATTATTATTTTTTTAGAGTATATCCTGTGATTTTTAATTTTTTTTTTTTTTTTAAGAAAATCCTATGGGATTTTTAACAACTTTGAGAGGCTGTAACTTTTTTTCCTAAAGAGAGTGACGATTTTCGTTTTCATATTATTTTTAGAGTATATCCTGTGATTTTTATAAAAATCGGGGGTGACACCCCTCTACACTACTATTACCATAAAATTAATAAAAATAATAATAATAATATTCGTTCGTAATTAAAACCTAAATATTTTCGGGTATCAGATTCGAATTATCTCTATAAAAATAAATGTTCCAAATATGATTATCTTGTTAAACATTTTAAAAATAGAAAAATACATACACAAAATAAATTCGAAATAGTTTTCCGACACAAATTTTTTTAGTTTAATACCATTTCGGCAAAAGTTCAAAATAACCAACACTTTTAAATTATTTTAACAATTCTCTCAAAGTTCATTTACTAAATGGCTTCTTTCAATAAGCTTTGCCCCTAAAAATACTTTGTATGAACTTATACAAACGTTTCACAGTCTATGAATATCTTTATCTAACTGACCATAAATCCTGCTGTTTTTTTATTTAACTAAACCACAAATGTAATCTAAAGGAATAAATATAGCAACACTGAAAGCTGAGTTGTCATATTTAGCTGATTTTGATCATATTTGCGATTTATCTAATTGAAATCTAAATAAATAAATATATGAACGCTGAATAAGGTTGGGTTGTCAAATTTGCTGATTAGGAAAATTAATTATAAGATTTATGTAATTGGGTTAAAATAGCTATACTGGGTGAGGTGGGTTGCCAAATTAAGCTGATGAAAATAACATAATTATGACCTAAAGCGTTTTCGTTTTTGTCATTTATGCTTACACACGGTAAGAAATTCTTACACAGTTTTAGCACGAATTTTGTGTAACATCGAACATAAAGGCTTATGTTGTTTACTTTTGCTTACAAACAATTGGAATCAGCTGCTGTGATTTGGAATAAATAGAAAAAAATAACAAATAGTTTATTTTACAAATATTTAATTGAACAACTATTAGATTTAAAGGTGATTTTACTGAACATACATCATCAATTCAGATGGGCTTACCAGGCAGTGAAAACATTATCATTTGATTTCTTTACGAATATATCAAACAGGAAAAAATTTGAATACCATACAAATAATTTGGCACAATCTTATTATTTTTAGTCATTACTCACAGTCACAAACCTTCCTTATCCATTTTAAAGAAAAAAAAGGAACTAAAAATAATTTCCTGCCTGGGTAATAGCCTAGAATAGATTAGCGTAGTCTGACGAAATACCGATATTTATTTCCGATAATCGTCTTTTAAATATCTTTCGTCCCCATATAAAAGGACTCTAAAACCTCTGCCAAATCTCTATACCGAATTTTTTTATTAAGTTTAACTTTGGCTTAGGACCCATCAAGTTTAGGTTATGATAAGTTTTTTTAAATATACATAGAAAATTTGTGCCTACTTGACAAAACTTATCATAACCTTACTTATTTATCGAACGTAAAAGGAAATACTATATCAAAACATCGATTACTTTTTAAAAAATATCGATTTTTTCAGACTATTAACAACATGTGGCAACGTTGCTTCATACCAATATCAAAACATCAATTACTCTTTAAAAAATATCGATTTTTTTCAAACTACGCTAATCTAGACTATTTCCCCTGCCTGCTTCCTGCCGACATTTGTTTTGTTTACATTTTTTGTTAGCACGTCCTAAACTCACTAAGCACGAAAAATAGCAATCTTACAGAATTAAGGAAATACCTTAATTTGGTAAGCTTTTCTTACGACTATGTGCAAAATCTGACAAAGCGAAGGCAAACTTAAGCATTTTTTACCGTTTGTAGGCAAAAATAGGAAAACGAAAACGTCTCTAATTGGATCAATATAGCAACACAGAGTAAGATGGGTTGTCAAATTTAGCTAAATATGATCACATACGAAACCTAACTGAGTAGGACTACACAGAGCGAGGTGAGTTTTCAAATTTAGCTGAATATAATCTTTAAAATATTTAAGCACAATGGACAGGAAAATCATTTTTAACAATCTAGTTCAAGTTTAAGAGTTAATTAAATAATACATTTTGTTCAAATTACGTTATATATATATATATATATATATATATATATATATATATGTATATATATATATATATATATATATATATATATATACTCTATATATATATATATATATATATATATATATATATATATATATATATATATATATATATAACTATATATATATATTTATATAAATATATATATATATATATATATATATATATATATATATATATATATATATATATATATATATATATATATATATATATATATATATATATATATATATATATATATATATAATATATACTATAATAATAATAATAATATATATATATGTATATAATAATAACAATATATATATATATGCTAAT
>JABUQX010056719.1:0-2500 GCA_015478945.1 Trachelipus rathkii
AGTTTACTAAGGTCGAATTAGCTGATCTTTTTAAGCAGCTCTCTACTCCGGCTGTTATTCTAGGAGACTTCAACATTCGCCACCTCTTATGGGGCGATTCTGTTACCTCGTCTAAGTCTACGATCCTTGTAGATCTTCTAACACCCTTTTCTTGGAATGTCTTAGCACAGGACGCCTTACATATGAACGTTTAGATACACACTCTTCTTCCTGTATTGATATTTCCTTTTATTCCTATTCTCTTATGGATCGCTTTACCTGGTTCCGCTTTGATTATTTATTTATACGGCAGTTACCATTATTTACCCAATAGCCTTAAATGTACTTGCACCGACCCCAATGTTAAAACCAAATTCCAATTCATTAAGCGGTTTCCCACTATTGACGATGCTTTTAACTTCTTCCAACAAATTAACATCACAGCAGCGGAAGCTTGCATTCCGCGATCTTCAGCAGGTAGGAGTTCGGCAACCCTCTTGGTGGTCCCAAGAATGTGCACAAGCTAACCGAGAGAAGAAAAACTCTACAGGCAATACAAGACTCGCACCACCCCAAACATGATTATTTTTAAAGCAGCTGCGGCAAGATCTCGTCGAATTAATCGCCAAGCACCTAAAAAATACTTTTGAACTTATACTTCAGATGTCAACTTCACAACTCACATTTCTTAAGTGTGGAAAGTTGAGCAGAAAATATCTCGCCGCTCCAACAACTCTTCACCCACAGTCCTCCGTTATGGGCCTGAAATAACCGATACGATCCCTGCTCCTGCAGCTGTTGCAGATGCATTAGGTTATAGTTTTGCTAGCCACTCTAGTTCTTTCCGCTATCCTGAATCCTTTCAAAAATTGAGAATTAACACTGCACTGCCAGACTTTTCAACAGCAAAAGGGGAAGAGCATATCTATAACTGTCTTTTTACACTGCCTGAGTATTAAACTGCACTGGCGAACAGCAAAGACGGTACCCTTGGCCCAGACTTAATTTCGCACATAATGCTCCGTCATATTCATCCCTCTGCATCTGCGTTCTTTATGGATCCGTATGGCAGAATCTGGATAGAATCCTCTTTTCATTTTATTTCAACTACAGCTTTTGTAATCCCTATTCCCAAACCTGGGAAAAATCCGAAGTTAGTGGACAACCAAAGACCATTTTCGCATACCTGTCATACTTGAAAATAAATGGAGAAAATAGTCTCAGGCCACATTCTCCCTGTTCTGAAGAGTCTCCAGGCTTTTTCAAATTTCAAGTTGGTTTCCGCAAAAATCGTTCGACCGTGGATCCCTTGTTAAAATTGGATCATGACATCCAGGAAGCCTTCTCAACTGGTGAGATTGTTCCTTGCGTCTTTTTTGACCCTAAACTCTACTCATTTGGTTTCCGAGGACAAAACTCCTTCTCTTTATTAAATGCCTTCTGTCACACAGACCCATATAGGTTCGGTGCTCTTATGTTCTATCACGCCACTTTACTCCGGATAAAGGCGTTCCTCAGGGCAGTGTTCTAAGTGTACTATTATTTCATCTTGAATTCAATGACATAGTTACTTCTATCATAGCGACGGTCAATTTTTCCGCCTTTGCTGATGGCATGGCGCTATATATTGCAGGTGCCAGGTTGCCATTTCTTGAAAGGCAACTTTAACTAACTATTGAGAATATTTTACAATGGGGTAATTCCCAGGGCTTCCATTTCTCACCCACCAAAACCTCAGCAGTACCATATAGGAAAAAGGGAGTCGAAGAACTTGCCACCTTCCTCCCGCGAGCATAACCTTACATGATTCACCCATTCCTGTAACTTAACAAGTCAAATTTCTAGGACTCATTCTAGATGACCACCTAACATACGCACTGCATATTAAACTCCTAAAAACGACTTGCCATCGCGTGCTTGACCTATTACGTCATCTGGCGCAAAATCTTTGTGTGTTGATCGCAAGTCCCTTTTACGTCTCCAGACAGCCATAATACGATCGAAGCTGGACTTTGACAGCGTAGTTTATGATCAGGCCTCCCCAACTCTACTACACCTGTTAGATCCCATCCAAAACAAGGCGATCCGTATCTCCACTGGAGCCTTCCGATCATCCTCCCTGGTGAGCCTTGAAGTTGAATCCTATGTAATGACACTCTCTGTTTGAAGGGTATGCATCAAGGGCACAATATCATCTGCTCTAACACCGATTCAGGGGGAGATACCTCACAATTCTCCTTACTGGCCATTTGCAAACAGGTTATAATCTCCTTAACTTTTTTAACATCCCTTTGCAAAAGAGTACGAAGGGTATATACCTTGGCTATTCCGTACTCATATCATTTGTCTGGTACTGACCTCTCTCTCTCTCTCCAAATCTAGCCACCCCAATGCCTTGTTAAAGCCATTATTTCTGTCTCATTCCGAAGTTCACGGTGAATTTACTCCGGTGTTTACTGACGGCTCTAAAACAGGGGTCAGTGTGGGTGTGTCTGCTGTCTTTCTTGAACACAACATCTCC
>JABUQX010056719.1:7500-10960 GCA_015478945.1 Trachelipus rathkii
ATATATATTATTATTTATATATATATATATATATATATATTATATTATTGTATCGTTAACATACATTTTCCATTTATGATATTATTTAGTTATATAGATATAATATAGTATGATATTTAGTATAGTTATATTATATATTATATATATATATTAGTATATATTATATTATATACTATATTCAAACCTATTATGTATGTCTAATCACTAAAGTTATATAATATTTCTATTCCCTAAATACAGTAGTCCCATATAATATATATATAGATATTAGGTGTTATATATTGTATATTATATAGTATATATATGTATTATATATATATTAATATTCTATTATATATAGTATATATATATAGTATATATAGTATATATAGTTTATATATATATATGATATATATTAATTATATATAATTATATATATATATATATTATATTATATATATTATAGTCTATATGTATATGTATATATAGTATAATTATATATTCATATATATATACTATTATAATTATATATATTAGATGATAATATATATATATTATATATATATTAAGTATATATTTATTTATATATATATATATATAATATTATATATATATATATATAATATTTATTTTTATATATAGTTTATACCATATATATATACTATATGCTGTTACTATATATTAATATTATAATATATTATATGATATATATATATTATATTATTATATTATTATCATTATATATTATATATATATATATATTAGTAATATATATTATATTTTTGATATATACATATATTATAATATTAGACTGATGCATATTAATTCTCAATTTCTGAAATGCTTCAGGACACCCTCTACATATGTTTATTGTCTTAAAAAAATATTCTGTGCAAATTTCACCTCAATTGAATAACTTTAGGAAGGCTGCTAACCGCCATTCAGATACATTTAGGGGAACGTTAGAATGTAATCGTTCTAGCATAATTGTACACATAAACTAATATAAACGTATTCTATAGAATTGTTTTTCAAAAAGCTTAAAATATTCAAACAATTAGCAATAGCAAATAACAACGGAAAAGTTACAGATTACTATATTTACATTTTGGTGGAAATTTGTAATTGGCAACAACTTTTACAGTTCTACTTAGATAAACGACAATAGCAACCCTTACAGCTTTATAAGTTACGTCTTATTTGTGACGCAGTATCGTAGACTTTAGTACCTTCGTCGCTGTGATTCTGTGTAGTAAGTGCATCTGTTTTAATATGGAAAGGCGTACACGTCGTACAAGATATTGGCTTATTCACATACTAAGAATTCTGAAAGAGACTCAGTTCCCATCAAAGCGGGAAACAATGGCTTTGTTTATGAACTACAAATTGAACAAAAAAACGATTAGGTGAAATCAGCCGCTCTGTCTACCTGCCGTAAGACGTAATAACCAGTGTTGGGCAGAAGCAAGGCATCTCAAACATGTGAAATGCCATCGTCGTCGAAAAAATAAAAGAAACTTTACAATGAATGGGGAAAATCATGTGGTCAACAGAGATAATATAAAGAAACAGTCATGTGGTCTGGTCAGAAACATGAAGAGATTGGAAAAAACGACTTAGATAATCTTTGATATTGCGCATGCAATGCTCTTGACATGATACAGATAGACGAAGTCGTGCGTTTTGATGCTCCAACGGGAAAAAAGACGAGGCAAAATGGTTGGATTGACAATTAAAAACGTTATTACGGAAAGAAAGATTGCCAGAGAGAGGGAGTCATTGCTTGTTACAAAGAGAAAGAGGGAAGCAGCAACGTTTGATGTAGCTGCGTTGTCAAGTTCAAGCACATCAGGGTTGAATAACAATAGTTCATCATCAGATGAAGAATATGTGTCAGAACCTCATCAGCCATCAACGTCGAGAGGAACGAAATCAAATCCAAAACGAGTGAAACTTATGGACACATCCATGCTTGCAGCTCTTGATGCTACCAAAATAGGTGACAGATCTGCTTCACAAATCTTGATCCCAGAGTAGAAGCTCTTGGTCACAACTGTGAAAAATATAGCATCAGCTATTCATCCATCAGTAAGACGAGCAAGACAACAAAACAGGAAGAAAATGGCAGAAAAATTGCTGAAGGATTTCAAAACAAATTGTCCTCTGCAAATACATTGGGATGGCAAATTAATGGAAGATATTACTGGTCATGAAAATATCGAACGACTGGCAGTCCTAATTTCCTGGACTAGGTGTCGATAAGCTTTTGGCGTTCCGAAGCTTACCCGGTGGAGCAGGTAAAAATATTGCACGATGCTGTATATCAATTAGTATTGCAATGGGATATATCTAAGCAAGCCAAGTGCATGTCCTTTGACACCACTCCAGCCAACACAGGTAATAAGAGTGATCCTGTATGTTACTAGAGCAAACAGAATGGGTAAATCACATGCTGTGGCTAGATTGCGCCATTACACTCTTAGCAATTAACATTGGGAAGCAGCTGTTTTCTTGTCTCTTTGCCTGCTTCTCTCTGGACCTGACATTACTCTTTTAAGAGATTTAAAATTGGTACGGAAAATTGATACAACAAAGTACCAAACAGCCGCAGAGAACCCAGTCACAAAGAGAAAAAAACAGAAGCTGGTGATATCGGTACATTTGTTGATGCGCAGCTTCAGAAACACCACCCCCGTAATGATTACAAGGAATTTCTCGATTCAAGCTGACATTGATTTTCCTTGGTAACACTCCGCATCAAGAAAATCAGATTTAAAGTCCCGGAAGCCTATCATAGGGCACGTTGGATGTCTAAGGCAATTTACTGTACCAAAATATGGATGTTTAAGAACCAGTTTAAGCTGAACTCCAAAAAAAGAAGAGGACTGCGTGAATATTTCCCTGTTTTAACAACAATATATATTAGATCGTGGTTCACGGCATTCATAGCCATCAGTGCTCCACGTTCGGATTTGGATCTTCTACAAAGGCTGCAAAGTACAAGGAAAAAGATGATACCATTGCAAGTGCTGCTCTTAATAAAGTTTGGAGGCATTTGTGGTACCTCTCTGAGGAACTTGTTGCTCTTTTTGATTCAGAGGTTTTGCTTGAGACAAAAAACAAAATGAGGCATTCTCTAAAGAAACAAGGGGATTCCAGACCGGAAAAAAGAGCAACCATAAATCCTGAATCAGTATCCCAAAAATAATTGCCGGATTTCGTTACAGCCAACACAAAACGATTCTTTGAAAATACTATCATTGCCTCACACATTTCTAGACAAAGATGCTGCAGAGTGGAATGATGACGAGAGCTATATGAAAGCAAGAGAAATCGTAAGAGAGCTAAAAGTTGTAAATGATACTGCAGAGAGGGGTGTGCTGCTAATACAAGAATACAAGAAACTGATAACAAATGATGAAGAGCAGAAACAGTACCTCCTACAAGTTATACATTACAGGAAATCTATTGCCGACAAAAA
>JABUQX010056720.1:0-7500 GCA_015478945.1 Trachelipus rathkii
AAAAGAGAGAGATATATGTGCAAGATTTGAATAAAAACTTGTTTATGCGATGCTGAAAGATGTAAACTTGTTGTAAAGAGTAAAGGGTTGTCCAATAAAATATTAAATTGAGTTTCATTTTATTTTTTACCTTTTATAGTTACTGGCTTTAAGCCTAATTTACGATACTTTTATGTCAAAAACTTGTGTTCATAGCCATTAAAACGTATTTCCGATGAAGATGATTATGAAAATTCACATGTGGAAAAAGAATATTTATACTACTATATTCGATATCATTTGGATCTTGGTTTGT
Source organism: Trachelipus rathkii (assembly GCA_015478945.1). Classification (NCBI taxonomy): domain Eukaryota; kingdom Metazoa; phylum Arthropoda; class Malacostraca; order Isopoda; family Trachelipodidae; genus Trachelipus; species Trachelipus rathkii. The sequence continues at coordinate 296 of JABUQX010056720.1, forward strand.
CAAAGTGTTATGATGTGGGCTTATTGCCATAATTTTATAACCATTGGATAGCTAAAGAGATGCTCTTTTAAATGATATATAATACATTAATGTACCTTTTACGAAAAATGCGCAAAATAGCTCAAAACCTAAAATTTTTCAAATAATTTAACATAAATATATATATTCATTTATGAATCAGCATATATATATATGATATATAATATATATTATATATATATAATATAATTTATATATATATATATATATATATATTATATATATATATATTATATATATATATATGTATAATATATATATATAAATATATATAGGTATATATACTATATAGTATATATATATATATATATATAATATATATATAATATATTATATATATAATATATATATATATATATACTGGGTAATGGCCATGAAGTCGCTACTCTCAAGCTACCATTTTTCCCCTCTTTTTTTTTCCTTTGGATTTTCTCCTTCGCTTTTGCTTACTTTTGTCTAGTTTTCTTTCAGATTGTTCCACTTTTCAGCTCTTGTTGATGGAGCAACCTCTTTCTCTTTTTCTATAAATTGTGGTGTTCCTTACGGTTCTGTTTTATCTCCGATCACTTTATTCCTACTTTTCAACAACGATCTTCTTAGCTGCACTTCCTCTGTTCACGTCCTTATGCGCATGACTCAACTCTCCACTTATCCAATTTTTTCAATTGTGCTCCCTCGTTTATATCTAGAGTTGCCCTCGTCTAAAGCTTTCTGATTCAATTCTTGCCGATTTGGTCGTATTTCTCAGTGAGAGTTAAACAGTAATACTTGTGAGTTCAAACCTTTTGAAAACTTCACTTCTTCATGATCTCCTCTCTAAACAACCTCCCAACTTTTCCAATCCCCTTTGACGGATCTAATGCTTACCGTAAATCAACAAAACATTTTTGGGATCTAAATAACATAAAGAGTGAATTGTCTTGGAGACCTCACATCACAATTGGTTGCTAAAATGGCCTCAAAAAAAGCTGGAATCTGTTCAGATTGCATGAATTTTTTCTTGCTGCTCAGATACTCCAGTTATATAAAGGTCTTATTCGCCCCTGTATGGAATCTGTTCCCCACTATTTTGGGGTGGATTCTGGTTCCACCGCGTTCTTTTTGGAGGCAGATTGAAGCTAAGACTAGAGAGGCTTATATAACTTCAATATCTTTTTGATCCCTTGACCTCTTTCTCTGCGTTGTGACATTGGTGCGCTATCTCTTTTCTATAGATATTACAATGGCAGGTGCTCAAGAGAATTGACCTCTCGCACTCCTCCACCACTGCGTCGCCCTCGTAACACAAGAGGTGCCGTTGTCTCTCATGAAAAATTGTGTGAATAATTGGGAGACTCAAGCGATGCACATCGCTGTGGTACCTCCTCCTTTCCAGCCACCTCTGTTTTGTGGAACTCGCTTCCATCTTCTGATTTTCCCCTGCGTATTTAATCTTCCTCTATTTAAGTCCGGCGTTCTGCGCCAACCTGAGGGAATTGAGTTAGCAGAGGAAATAATAAATAATCCTTTTTCCATTTAATTTTAAATTTTTGGTTTTCTTTTGTAATTTTTGTATTTATTTATTTATTTTTTGGCCCCCTCCTTTTGAAAAGAGCCCTGCCCGTGAGTGGTGGTATCATGTAAATATACGGTATGTAAATATACGGTATTTTTATATAATATATATATAATATAATATAGTTATATATATATATATTATATATATATAATATATATGATATATATATATATATAGCTGGTATATATTATAAAAGTGCGCGGATATCCGGTATCCGTTTTTATTCTTCAGCCGATATCCGTGTATCCGCTAATTCACTATCCAGCCCATCCCTAAAACATAATAATCTTTACAGTTTTTACATTCTTCTTTAAACCCTTCTCTGCCATTTTTCTTGTTTGGGTTAATAGGTAGTTTTTTCAGGACGGATAACTGATGAATGAAAATTAACATTTAATATAATTTTTAATTCTGTTCAAAATAAAATTCACTTAAGATGAGTAACTTTTTTTATTTTTTTTAAAAAAGGTCTTAATTACAAATGATTTATCTACTTTTTTTTTTTTACCTTTTATGTTAATAATATAATGAATTATTGATAAAAAAAAAACATTTGCATATGAAATAACCTATTTTTTTAAGCAAGGAAACTGAAAAATAAATAAAACTTTTACACATTTCAATTTTGGATTTTGGTTGGGTTTTTGGGTGGTGGGTTTTTGGGTGCCAACCATGTCCTGCTCACCCTCCAGGCTTGGAGGAAGATCTGGTGGGTGAATACAGCTTCATCCAAGTGAGGTTTTTGCCCCCTAATACTACTCCTCTAATCCAGCCCATGGATCAGGAGGTCATTTCAAACTTCATGAAGCTTTACACAAAATCACTTTTTCAAAGGTGCTTTGAAGTGACTTCTGACACAGAACTAACCCTCAGGGACTTTTGGAAGAAACATTTCAATATCCTTCATTGCTTGAGGATAATAGACAAAGCCTGGGGGAAGTTTCTTTCAGGACACTGAACTCTGCCTGGAAGAATCTGTGGCAAGACTGTGTGGCAGCCAGAGACTTTGACACGGAGCCTGTAGTGGTGGATGATATTGTGTCCCTGGGAAAGTCCATGGGTTTGGATGTAGACAGTGCTGATGTGGAGGAGTTGGTCGAAGACCACAGAAATGAGCTGACAACTGAAGAACTCCAAGAACTGCACAGGGAGCAGCAAGAAGAAGTGGTTGAAGAACTTTCTTCATTCAGAGGAGGAGGAAAGTAATAAGGGCAGCATTTCCACTGCAGAAATTAAAGAACTGTGCTACCACTGGGAGAAAACACAGAGTGGTGGAAAAATGGCATCCTGGCACTGCTGTGGTCAACAGGAGCATCAACTTGTTCAACGACAATGTTATTGATCATTTTAGAAAAATTCTGAAAAATCGTCAAAGGCAGACAACATTGGACAGGTTTTTAAAGAAAGATTCCCAAGATTCTTCTAGTGCAAAAAGACAGAAAAAAAAAACATCAGAAAGAGAGAAAACACCTGAAGGGATGTTACCTGATGTTTTTATGGAAGGTGACTCCCCTTCCAAACAGTAACCTCAACATCCCTCTTCCTCCTCTGGTTATTTTGTGACTATGTACAAAGTTTAAATAATAAAATAAATCTGTGGGTCTGGAATGAATTAATCCAATTTACATTATATCTGTGAAAAAATGATTTGCCATTTGAACTGCCTCCTAAAACGGATTGTGTACGAATAGTGAGGTTCAACTATATATATATATATATATTACCTATATATAAATATATATTATATAATATATACTATATATATATATATATATAATAGTATTATATATATATTATATTAATATATATATATATATATATATATATATATATATATAATATATATATATATATAATAGTGCTGTTACACAAAAAAAACCATTTTTCAGTTTTTTGCCTATAACTATTAAACTATTTAATATATTAGACTTTTAAATAATTTCTATAATGGCTAGGCCTAGGCTATATATCCAAGGTAAAATGTTTTGTTTTGTTTAATACTTTTATTTATTATTGTAAGTTCCAAAAAAAAAAAAAAAAAAACTCCAATTGTTTACAACAAAAACCCACATGTAAACGAAAAAAACACCCCACTTCTAAAACCCTTCTAGAGTGACAATATGTTCATCAATATGCTAGTAAATCTTTTAAAAACATATTTTATGAAAAATATTATTAAAAATAGTAAAGAAAAAAAAAAGTAAAATTTAATATGAAATTAAGATTACCGTCAAGCCGAGGCAATTTCAGAAAAAAAATCAGCCTTTTTTTTGTTTTTAAGTAACTAACTTAAAAACTATAACACTTACAAAGTTCTAGATCCAATAATAAAATATATGCATTTGGCAATCATTTAATGTAAAGAAATTAAAAATAAATTATTAAAGAAATTTTTAAAAAATTTTTAAAAAAAAGGAAAAAAAATTTTTGGGGGCCAATTTCAGAAACCTAAAAAAATATATAAATTTTATCAATTTTTGGTTGACAACTAGCTGAAAATGAGCTTCCTAACTGTGTTAGTAGTAAGTAAGTATTTTGTGGTGTTTGAAGAATAAATTTAAAAGCCTTTTTGTAAAATGGGCTAAGCTTTAGCTTGATTTTTTTTATAAAATGGCACCCTTAGCAAATTTTTTAGCTACTTTGTTAGTTTTGTTGTTGTTGTCGGGTATGTTTATATGGGTTTCTGATGCCTCCGAGTTGATTCCCGTGGTTACTGAGTCAATTGGCGCCCCCAGTCAAGGGTGAGGGGGGTGGGGGGAATGGAATGGAAATCTGAAATTGCCCCGGGTTCATAAATGTTAAATAACTTTTTAATGAATGCTATCAATATGCATTTTATATGTATACATAGCTTAAAACCTGTACTATCAAAGAGTAGGTGATCAAATTTTACAATTATTTTTCATACACAGACCTTATAGCTAAATCAAAATTAAAAATTTTAAAAATTTTGAAGAAAAATCAAAAAATCTAGGTTATTTATATATTTAAAAAAAATTTTTTTTTTGCAGTTCACTGCACCTGTTAATCTGCTACAACTTTTATTAAAAAAAAAATTTTTTTTGTAAAACTTTTTTGTAAAAACACATGGTTTTTTTTTTGTAAAACTTTTTTGTAAAAACACATGGGTTTTTTTTTTGTACCAAGTGGGTTTTTTTTGTTACATTTTTTTCTGGGGGGTTTTCGGACCCCACACTGACAGAAGGAAAAAAACAACCATACAACATGTTGATAGGAGTTATAGCGCATATACATGCACATTTTCATTTTTGGAATTGGGTTTTTTTTTCGTGCAAAGTGGGTTTTTTTAGAGCTCAACTCAATGGTCCCGGGAAGGGGGGAGGGGCTACATAAAATTTCATGGAAATTTGGTGTGGAATGAGGATCAAGAGGATGGTGTCCAATCAGGAATGAATCCACATATCATCACTAATTTATGAAATTTCTAATGGCAGTGATGCTGGAAAGTCTCCAAAATACTGGCTGCTCAAAAACGCTGAAAATTTGTGAATTTTTCAAAAATGAAAAAAAATTTCCTCAAAATTCAAAATATCGACTTCGATCCATTTATAATTTTTTCACTCATATAGATGCGATTAATAGGCGCACCAAATTTTTTTCGCTCTAGACCTCATATTTACCGAGATACAGCATGGGTTTTTTTTATGTAACAAATGGGCTTGGATTTTTTTTTGTGTAACCAGCACTATATATATAATATTAATATAATATATATATATATATATAATATATATATGTATATATATATATATATATATATATATATATATATATATATAGATATATATATAATATATATATACTGTAATATTAAAAAATAAAAAATGCAATAAAATTAAAATTGAGAAATATAATGGCCTTTAAGGATTTCGTGCAAGCATGTAATTTTTTTATTAAATCAATACTATTGAACGAGTTATTGACTTAGAAATAAATGTAAATAGCATCAAGCTTTAAAAATAGTTATAACATGTTCTTTTTAGTATAGTTTAAATATTTTATTTTTCCAATGAAATTTTTTGTAAGCTTTTATTTATTATTATTATTTAATATGAATTTGATTTTTTTCCAAGTTCGTTTATTTTTATTCTTCATTTATTTTAATTATTATTATAATTTTTGGGAATATTTAAAAAAGAAATCCAACCCTGGCCACTTGAGCATATTGAGAGGGGCATCCTCTGAAGGAGAAGATGGGGGCTGAACTCCCCACCCCAGGTTGAGAAATAAATATATAAAATATCAAATATCAATTTATTATTATATATTAAAAAATAAATTAATAAATTAATGAAATCAAAATCCCTATATATATATATATATATATAATATATATATATATCAATTTATAATATATATATATATATATATATAATATATATATATATATATATATATATATATATATATTTTGAAGATTCGAATTTAAGTATGTAAACAAACAAAGAACATATAATGGGAAGGTAAAGTAAATACTGCCTTCTCTGGGAATGAACCACTTGCATGTGACGAATGAGGAAAACATACCCGATGCTTTACCACTGAGCCATCCTCCAACCCCATAAAAGTTGGATTCAAGAACAGTTTAAAGCAACAGAGCTACCGTCAAAGGCGACATCATCAGTTGTCCAGCCTGTCATCCCTCATTCCTTATATTTTAGATGGTAAATATTGCATGATCGCAATTTAAGTATGTAAACAAACAAAGAACATTTTTTTTTTTTTTTTTACAGAGATAAACCGTCCACTCACAGGCAGAGCCCCTAATCAAGGAGGAGGTGTACTCTTTTAACGTCCGAGCAGGACGAAGCCACTCACATTCTCCCACCCGACCAGTTGTGAACCTGGGACCCTCGGCTTTGTTTGGCGAGTGCTTCTAACACTGAGCTATCCGGCGCTTTTTATATAAATAAAATATGAAAATATAAAAAAACTAACATCTATATATATATATATATATATATATATATATATATATAATATTATATATATAACAGTAGCACCTTCGCAATAACGGCTACTCGCTTAACGGCGTTTCGCAATAACGGCGCTTTTAACTACTCATGTTGTGCGGGTAGGAAAACACGTAAGAAAACGAACAGATGCTACGCCAAATCTGCTTTGCCCAGTGTATACGCGATGCAGCGGTCCAAGTCTGTTTTTACATGTAGTCTTAGTATTATTCTGCAACTATTCTCAATTTTTCAAACTTTATACTGTATTATAAATTTATTAAGTTAAACTTTAAAGATCGTCAAAAGTTAATGCTGTCATAACAAATGCCATTGCGCATGTTATATTCAAGTTCTACTCGAGAAGAAGAGGCAACTCTATGGAGAACAGGCTTATTTGTTTTCACTTCCTTCAATAGAACACCATTGCAACCTTCCACTGAATCGTCTGTCCTGCCATCAACTTCAGATTCTACACCAACTACATCACTATCACTGCCTGCAGAAGTGAAAGGGGGTTGTTTTGGTAAAGATTCAGATGAGATTCCGCCAAACATCCATTGTAACTGTCCCGGACGGAGATGTGGCATCCTCAAAAAAAATGCAAAATTTATTTAGTATTTAAAATTTTAATA
>JABUQX010056720.1:12500-19880 GCA_015478945.1 Trachelipus rathkii
AATGCCTTAACTTGACTAGCACGTTTTGATTAAAAACCTATGGAATCTGGTCTCAAACTATGACAAAAATATGATAATAGGCAATAACCTCCAAATAAAAATCACCTAAAATACATTATGCATAAGAAAAAAAAAATTGCAAATAATTCGAAAAAATAATTAAAAGTATCCGAATCAATAAGTAAAAGTTTGAAAAATATTCAATCCGAAAACTTCAATCATTAGATAGGACGCCATTACGAAAAAAGTGACTTCATGCTGCTGCCCTCTACAATTCAAAAAAATAAAAAAATAAAAATAAAAATAAAATAAAATAGAAAAATTAAAACAAGGTTAAAGAAAAAGTTATTTTTTTTAATATATATTTATATATATTAAAATATATATATATATATATATAATATATATATATATATATATATATATAAATATATATATATATATATATATATATATATATATATATATATATATATATATATATATTATATATATATCATATATTATATATATATATTATATAAGGTAAAGTTACTTAACGCCACACGGAATCGGGAGCTCGATCAAAAAAAATTTTCACGGTAGCTCTAATAATAAAAAAATAGAACGTTTTAGGGTAGAAAAAAAAAAAAAAAAATAAAAAAATAAAAATAAAAACCAATCATAATCTCAAAAAACCTACCATAGCCACAGCGAAAAGGATCATTTTTGGAATCCCTGGTAAAATTTTAGTAAGGAAAAATGCAAACTAAAAGAATACCCCAAGGGTATAACCGCACCGATGGTAGGAGCGGGGTTCTCGGCATTCGGGGAACTACGGGAGGAACTATTTCCCCCCCTCCGGGGAGGGTCTCCGGAACCCCCTGCTCTTTGGTATTTTGGGTGTCGCGGGGGTTCCTCGCCCCCTCCCCTATGGGTATGGAAAACGTCCCCCCCTGTGTTCCCCGTCGGCTGAGCCCCCTACCATTGCCGTGTAATCCTTTTCAAATAATAATATATAATTTTCGCCCCTAGAACAGGTAGAAAAAAAAAAAAAAAAAAAAAAAAAAAAAAAAAAAAAAAATTCATTTCGACCCTAGAACATTTATTTATGTATCATGATGCTACCTGTGAAGAAATTTTTTTGATCCGAGCTCCCGTTCCGTGTGGAAGCGTTAAGGTAACTTTGCTATATCATATAATTATATATATATATATATTTGATATATATAATATAATATCCTATATATATATATATATATTATATATATATTATATATATATATATATAGTATATTTATATATATATAATATAGTATATATATATATATAGTTATATATATAATATATTATATATATATATATATATATATATATATATATATTATAAGTATATATTATATATATATAATATATATATATATATAGTATATATATATATAATATATATATATTAATATATATATATATATATTGTATATATATATATATATATATATATATATATATATAATATATATATATATATATATATATATATATTATATATATTTTTAAATAAATTATAAATTATATATATATATATATATATATATATATATATATATATATATATGAATGGGCCAGCATCCCGAAGGCCCCAGCGCATGTAAACTAGAAAACTATAACATCAACAGGAAAATAAATAACATTTTTTTGATTTCAGCAAGCAATTTTCATCGCAAAACTTAAAAAAAAATGTTTTAAGTCTTCTAATTTTAATAAAATAAGTCTTAAATCTGGTATCAAATTTCACATCACTGAAATAGTGCACGCTCTCGCGATTGACCTTGGTAATCTACAGTAGTCTTCTAGAGGAAAAGTTGCCAAAAATCGATTTTTTTCATCGATTTTTTAAGAATCTGTTAAACTCGACTATTACCCAATATTCTTATGGTGTAATCATGGGGAGTCGTGGGGGGGGAGGGGGAAGCCTTTCCTCCCAAAAAATGTTTTACTCGGTTTAAGGAATATACCGGAATGAAAAAAAATAGTAAATGAAATGTTGGTACTCCTTCTATATTTTTTAAATTATTTTAAATATTTCAAAAAAGACGTTTTTTTAACATTTTGGGCTTCATTTGATTTCGATTTGGAAACATTTTTTGGCACTTATCCTATAAAAAGAAGTTACATTTAGTGGCGTAATATCGAAGATCGCAGGACTCTGCTCGTGCATCCCTGCAGTGTGACGTGTTAGCTAAAACACCAATAAAAAGATCCCGAGAGTTTCCACAAGTTGCTTTTTTTTTATCATGTTAATTTTTATATGTTAATTTTTTTATAATTTTCTTTTTTATTCTTTTTTAAGGGGCTCGAGCCGACGGAGGGACAGAGGGGGGGACGAAGTCCCCCCCGTCGTCCCCCGCTGAGGCCGAGAGACCCTGACTCTTTCTTATCTTTGCGATTTAATCTTGGGTATTCCTTTCGTTAAAAAAAAAAAAAACTTATTGGCAACCTTAACGCACTATTGCCTTGAAATAATCGAGAAAAAAATCGATTACATCGTTCGTTCGATATATATCGGTTAACTACCTTTTAAAGGATGTTCCCATTTTTTATTTATTTTATTCTTATTGTATATCTCATTGACGAAGGTTATAAAATAATTAGAGAAATAAAAATGAGTATTGAGTATAATTTGAGTTGGTTTGATAAACATATAGTAAAGGAAATTAATGCAGTGAAATTTTTCCAAAAATTTTAAATAATTCCCTTATTTAAGTTATGTATTTAATAAACATTCTATGCTCCTTAAGACAACAAAAGAATATAATTATTGTTATTGGCTGTGTAAAAAGGATAAGTGTAACGTTAAATTATGTTAGGAAGGATACCTAGTTACAAGGCAGTAGACTTACCTTAAAAACAATTATTAAGTTCATTTACTCATGGACACGGGAACTAACGTCAATCAAATTCTGTGAAGAAGAATTGCTCATTTCCCCAAAAACTACAATGGATTTCAATAATTATTTACGAGAGGTTAGTACTATAAGAAATATTTTTATAATATTTTTACATTAATTCTTGGGATCATGTTGATTATCAGCTTCCACCTTCATATACATATCGATTGTATGAATTCGAACACATTTCATAAAATTGAAGTGAAAATGCTTAAATCAAATTGAAACTTTCATTATAAAGCAGCTTAAACCTTCTAAAAATATTAAAAACATAACCTTTACTTAATGTATATATATATATTAATGTAATTTACTTTTATATTCATTATTTATTTCACTCTGGATTGCTTAAAAAAAAAATACGCTGCAATTTCTGAACATAAAACGTACTAAAATGCATAAATCGTTCCAGCATTTACTCCGTCAGTTTAATTTTTTTTTTTTCAATTCTTATTGCTAGGTATATGATCTTAACAATGAAGTTTGAGACGATTGCTGACGGATTATTAATTTAAAAATAATTATTGGACTATTTTTTTTTTATTTTTTTTTTTTTTTTTTTTTTTTTTTTTTTTTTTTTTTTTTTTTTTTTTTTTTTTTTTTTGTTTTTTATTATTTTTTTTTATATAGAAAAATAAACATTTTTAAAAAAGATGATTGAAAAGTCGAAATATTTCAAATAAAATTATCCTTAAAAATCACTGTTTAAATTAAAATATTTTGTTTAAATAAAGTGAAATATTTTTGGCTTAATTTACGTTATATACTAACCTTCTATCTGAGTATATATAATCATAATATCTTTATATATAATATATATCTATTACTAATTAATATATATAATTATATAATATATACTATATATACTAATAAGTATATATATTATATTATTATATATACTCCTATATATATAAATATATTACATATATAATATATATACTTACATGTTTATGTACAGTTCGTTTTATAATTTAAAAACTTAACGATACCTAGAGTTATACCGCATTAAGATATTAGGATCGGGGTCTCTCGGCCTCTAGGTAGACGACGGGGGGGACTTCGTTCCCCTCTGTCCCCCATCGGCTTGAGCCCCCTAATGGAAATAATTCTTCCTTGAGCCTTAACCTCAACTTACTCGCAAAGTTAATTAAAAAAAATAAAAAATTGCTTAAAAAACTGAAATAGATATTATATTTATTATTATTATTACTTTTATTTATTATTATTATTATATATTATTATTATATTATTATTATTTATATTAATTATTTGTTACTAAATATTTTAATTAAATAATTAATATACGTCTGAAAAAATTTTCCTGCATCATTTTTGTTAAAATGTTATTGGGAAACCATTCAAGATTATAATTTGTTTCCCTTTTCATGTTTCAGAAACCTTATATAACTGTAAAAAAACAAAAAATTTAACAATTTGTCGCTAATAAAAACTATTTATAATATGTGAGCTTCCACACCTTAAGAATATTAAAAAACAAATCCTAATTATTTTTTAATTCAATTATTTAAATCTTACTTAACCCAACTTATAATTAGTAGTTTAAAGGGGTGGATTCTGTGTCTCTTGATTTATTTTCACTTTCCATTTAACAAAGCTTATAATTAGTAATTCTCATTCACTTCCATTATTTTCAATAACTAACTAACTAAAACTAATTGAAAAAAGTTCAATCTTTTAGCTATGAGCTGAGTTTGGTGTTCATTTGTGTTCGATTTAGGTAGGTTTTAAAATTAAATAATGTGAATTAGATACTGGGCTTAATGTTGGGTAGGAAATAAAATGTTTGATATATTATATATAAATATATATATATATATATATATATATATATATATATATATATTATATTATTATATTATATATATATAATCAAACTTAACCTAAGTTACCGCATGATATCTCGAAAAACTAAGATAGGACAAGAAAACTGATAAACAATATGGAATCAGCGATTGAAATTTGTATGGAAAATGAAAATTATTTTTTCCTATTCTATATTTTTTTTTATTTCTCCAAAACTACGAGTGAGATAGGAAGTAAAAATAATACGATATATGGAATCAGGCGCTTTTAAACTTTTTTAGGGGGTCTCGATGCCGACTGTGGGACAGAGGGGGGGACGTTTTCCATACCCCGTAGGGGAGGGGCGGAGGAACCCCCGCGACACTCAAATGCCAAAGAGCGGGGGGGTTCCGGAGACCCCCCTCGGAGGGGGGGGAAATAGTCCTACCCCCGTCGTCCCCCAGGAGGCCCGAGAGACCCCGACTCTTTTGCATCTTTGCGTTTTACCCTGGTGTATTCTTAGCACCGGATATTTGCGCACCGCACCGCTCCGCACCTGGGAGGTCGGAATGCACCAGCCACCGCACCGCTGCTGCAACCTAGCTGCCGAAACTGACTCGAATGCGAGTGCGACCGCGCCGCACCGGCTCTTGCGCACACGCACCGCACCTTTTTTCGCATTTATATACATATAATATATATATAAGATATCAGAATACTCGTACAGGCCGGATATAAGGGTCACGAATATTACTTCCCAGCTCTTCACTCAGCTACTCTCAAGACTCAGCGTACGTTCGTCGCAACTTAACCATGACTCACGCTCGTGGCGCTTTTTACGACCTCATCTCTCGGGGATCAAGACCAGGTGTTACAACGCACTCCAACGATCACTCTATCCTGACCTAAGACACGTTAATTATCTCACTAATAAATATAATATATATAGTAATAGTAGTATTATATTATATATAGATATATATATACTACTAATGCTAATTACTTATGATATTATGACGAATGGGAGCGAGAGAGCTCTTGGGAATGCGATGAGTTTGAGTCATTGGCAGTATCATCTGTATAAGTCTCTATAGTATCATTCATTCTCACTCCAGTAGGGTGCTCGCACCCTAACTCGGATATACTTCCCTTTTGTGCTTTCATACTCCAACTTACTTTCTCTCACTAAACATTTGAGTTAAGTCCTCCCCTCATATACATATATCATTAAAGAATACCAATTAGCCACCGGACAACAGCTTCACATTTTCTTTAAAGATAGAAATTAATAAAAATGGTATAGAAGACAACTGTGTCTGTCACCGGCCCAGTTTACGCTCTGCTGTCTCGAGATCAGGCGTCTACCTAATTAACTGATATTTGAACATAGACTACATACATCCAACCCCTTACCCATACTTTCTTATATATATACCCATAGCTCACATGATGTCTTTGCGTGACGGATAATACCTCGCGTGAACGCGGATATATATAATAACTGTGTGTGCGTCAGCTGGTAATTTCACTGGCGCTGTTAATAACTATATCTCCTCGGCCTAATATATGTGTCGTGATCATTGATATATAACCTGTATAATGATGACCGTATCGCTCCTCGTGTGCGAATATGTATCATATTTAATACGCGTCTCCCGTCTCCCATTATTATATCATTGGTGAAGTAATCAGTATATATTACTCATATCTCTTATATATACCTCATCTACTGTCATGTCCTACATTATCACAATCCTTAACAGCTCACTCGTCCACAATCTTAGCGTTTTTGAGCGTTCTGACGCAAGCTCTACTCTGTTGATTCCTACTATTTTTTCCCTCAAATTTCAGCTAAAGGCAGTTGTGCCAAGTGCAATGATGTTTGTTCCGTGTCTTTGATTTGGAGTTTCTGAATATTCTACCTAATTGCTCAAGCTAACCTGTCATAATAAAATACTCTCTCTTATTTCACATATCTCTGAAATCATCATTCTTGGTTTATTTCAACGTTCACCACGGCAATTACTTTCCTCTAATTATCAAGATATAAAGTTGATGAACTTGCTGCTACCTTTCTCTATTTATAGACAAATCTCAAGCAGTCAATGCAGTTCCCTACTCGTATCTCTGATCGTCTTTGAGATGAACCCACATTTTAGAGTCTAGACCATTTCATAGATCTCTAATTCTTATTCCTTATTCTGCTAAAATTCTTTTTTAGTCCTTTGGGTCCTCGATCACTTCATATCTCTGTTTTCTGTTCTATCTGTTCAAGTCTTCAGCAGGAAAGACCTCCGCATACGGTGAGAAAACGTTTTTGCCCTTACGGTCGTACTTTTTGATTTTTCCCATGGAATGACCACAGCTTCCGTGGAAAGGGTCCCTCGGGGTGTGCAAAGCTCGAGCTAATTCCCTCAGGCATGGAGTCGTGCACCCCATGATCTTTACCTTCGGACTAAACCTTAGGATAACCTTGGTTTAAACTGATTGTTCTTCGTGTATTAGCAAGGGACGCTGCCTTTAGGAATTACTGTCATCTTAAATTCCAGAAACCCTTGTAACTTTATATTTCATCCCAAATCGTGCAAAAATCTATTCTCTATGACACTTAAAAAATTTCTCAGTAGAAAATGAAATAACCTTACTGGCT
>JABUQX010056721.1:2500-5000 GCA_015478945.1 Trachelipus rathkii
AGGATCCTAATGCTGCTAACAGGTAAGATGTTAGAGCTGGCAATGGAGATAGGAAAGTTAAGAGGTGTTTTTGAGGTGGAGATGTGAAGAATTTGAGTTTTTAAAGAGCTGAATTTCACAAAATTACTGCGACCCCACCTCAGAAGTCCCATCCAGATTGACAAAAATTGAATCAGAAAGCTGAAGACAAGAGTAAACTCTAGATGCAAAAGAGGGAACAGATTTGCGATCTGTTTAAGAATGGAGAGTTGAGTCATCGGCATAAGAGTTAACAAAGTTAGAAGTGCAGCTAAGAAAATTGTTGACAAAAGTAAGAATATAGTTGGAGGAAAAGAACCAAGAACCACTTAGGAACACTACAGTGTGGGAAAGAAAGAGGTTGCTCCATCAACAGAGTCGATATGGAACGATCTGAAAAAAAACTAAACATGAGTAAGCAAAGAGACTGAGGAAACCAAAAGAAGGGATCTTATAGGGCTGTGACACGTGCCACACCTTGTCAGCTTTAGATATGCCAAGCGCCACCACACAAGACTCGAGAACGTCCCTAAGGGCAGAAGATTATAGATCAGAGAGGAAGGAAAGCATATTACCAGTTGATCTCGATCGTTGAAAGCCATACTGATGATCTGAAAGAAGAGAATGAGATTTCAGATGATTCAGGAAATGAGAGTTGAGGAGAATTTCAATGATTTTAGACAGAATACAGGTTAGGGCTATAGTTAGAAGGATCAAAGCCGATTCCTTTTTTTGTGATTGGCTGAATATATGCATGCTTCCAGCGCTGAGGAAAAGTATTTGTATTTATTCACAGAGAGTATAGTTGAATGAGGACAGGCGCTAGCTCAGAAGCACACTCCCTCAAAACTCGTGGTGGAATGCCATCCTGGCCATTAACCCTCCTTCAGGATCTCATGTATCCGATAATGAATAATAACAGGTAGAGATATAGGATACCTGAGAGGAGATGGAGTAGGAGGAAGAGTGTTGGAATTGTCCAGGGTAGAATTAGATGAAAAAAAAGTGGCCAAAGAGATTAGCCTTTTCAGAAGGAGTGTTATCAGCAGAACAGTCAGATCGAATAAAAGGAGGAAAGGCAGATATACGGATGTTATTAGAGATGTTTTTGGTAAGAGGACAGAAATTTTTATCAGTAGAAGAACCAAGAAGGTCACGCACTTCCTTTTACTGAGAGGACGCTTAGCTTGTCGAATAATATCCATGCAATGATTGTGGGCAGAATGAAAATTAGCAAGAGTGATAAGAAAACAAGAGTTTATCCCTCCTAATACGCATTGTCTTATCCTGAATGGTACGAAAACAGGTGCCATTGATCTAAGGATTTTGGGGGGGAAATGATTTAGTTGAAGATGGAATGAACTTGCTCGTCCCTTCGATGGTCACGACACTTACCTTTTCAGAAGACACTGAGGCGTTCTTTGAATCAAAGCAAGATTCATTCCAACGGTAGTTAGCAAGGAAGCAACGCAATGCCCGCTCAATTAACCTGGTCAAAATGGCAGAAAATTTGTTTAAGCCAGGGTTCAGCTGCTGGAGATAAAATGTTATACTTAAGAGTTACAAGAATGTGGTCAGAATTACCGATAACTGGGAAAATCAAGTAATTATTACGAGAAGGAGTAGTGATGAAGCACAAATCAAGCGTGTTTAAGAAATGGTTAGAACGATCTGGAATATGTGTAGTTTCCCTATTCAACCGTACCAGATCGTTAAGAATACTGATTGATTTAGCATCCTTACCATCTTTATCAGTATGAGAAGAGCCCAACCACTCAGTTTGGTGTACTTTGAAATCTCCTAAAAAGAGGAGATGCAGTATTTTGGTTGAAAAATGTAACAGTCTCGTGACAGACTCCCTTTAACAAAAAGCTGCAATCCTAAGACTGACATTTGATACCCAAATGATATTTGCTTCACACATTCAATACATCACCTCAAGAGCCATACATAAACTTAATGCAGCAAAGACAATGTCTGGCACTGGCTTCGACCAACAAAATAAACTTTTGCATCACGAGCCACAAAAAAAAAGCTCAAGCTTTAAAGATCTTAACCGGTACTAACCTCGGATAACAGAAATAAATTCTCACAATAACCTACAAACAATACATCCGTTTCCTCCTAAACTACGAAGTGCCTGAATATCCTTTAGTACTCTAGAAACCAATATAAATAAGCTAAAAAATTCTCAAAATAAAGCACTAAGAGTAATAACAAGTTGCCTTCTCACCACAGCTATATTCGTCTATTACAAACAGACGTAAAAATACTCCCCATAAAGAACCTTTTGGATGAAGGCCTGTTAATTTTATACGATAACTATCCCCTATGATCATTCACTTCTCAGATTTCCCGAGCTCCCCTAATACCAAGGAAAGAAGAACGCCTCCGCAGGCGTCACACTACAGTAGGGAACCACATACGACTCTCTCATCCCCCATCTCCAATAACCTCCATACGCATTAATATACTACATGTG
>JABUQX010056721.1:10000-15196 GCA_015478945.1 Trachelipus rathkii
ATTTCCCTACCCATTTCTTAAGTCGCTGTCTTCATCATACACCTTCTGTTTAAAAGTTGAAGGGTCCAAACTCTAATTGTGGATAAGAAACTACCTTCCTCTTTTCCGCCTATTCACTAGGCCCCAGGAGGGTAGGGCGATTCGCTTCTTTTCTCAGAACCTGCGAAAAGTTAATATATATATATATATATATATATATATTATATATATTATATATATATATATATATATACTATATAATATAATAAATCTATATATATATATATATATATATAATACATAATTTTTCCTGTAGTTAGGGGGGAAAAGGAGTATATATCATACAAAACTGAATTGAATAGATTATTATTTCAATTAGAAGTTGTACTCGTTTAGATTAAAACTCTATTTGTTCCAGAAATTTCAAAAAGTGAAACTTAAGTCAGAGTGGTCTTACTTTTTTCTCAAAAAGAATCTTCTTTTTTTTCGCAGTAGGGGGCGAGGCCCCCTAGCCCCCCTGCGTGCGGCCCATTATATATATAGTATACTATATGTATAAATGTATATATATATATATTATATATATTATAATATATGATATATATATATTATATTATTATATATATAATTATATATAATTATACCAACTTTACAGTTTTAATACAGAACAGTTATCTTTTTATACAATCAACGCTTATTAGGTTCCTACTTATATTTTTCACTAGTCACAAAAGAAGCAAGTTCAAGTCAAACGAACGGAAAGAAGTTAAGGACTCATTGAACGGGCAACAGTCACTATCTTTTTTTTTTCTTCAGCGAAGCAATAAGAAATGAGAATACATCATAAGAAAAACATTTAACATTACTAAAACGGGATAATAAACGTGTAAGAATAAAACCCATTTTGAGCCATTGAGAAGGAGCGTTTAGGAAATTTTGGAAAAAAAAGTTATCTGTTAATCGAAATCGAGATCTAATACATTAAAATCTGACTAGAAATATTTTTATATACTCGTAATTAAGGTACGGTTTATACGGATGTAGCGGGAAAATTTTACTTTCGTTAAACATTGTTTCACAAATGTCACTCGTTTTTAGTCCGTTATTTCTTTTCGAAATTACGAAAGCGTTAAAAAATTAACGAGTCAATTAACGGATTAACGCTTTAAAGCGCGTCAATGCCCACCTTTGTATATATATATTATATATATATATAAATAATATATATATATATAATATATATATATATATATATAATATAATATATATATATATATATATATATATATATATATATAATATATATAATAAAAAGGCTCGAATAAACACCGATAATTTTAAAAAATCGAGTTTACCGACACTCTAAATCAAACCGGTAAAAAACCCGACTTTGTCTTCAGATTTTCCATGTAGGAATATGAATAACAGTGTTACAAAAAAGAACAATTTTTTGGTTTCTTCTGATTTTTTGTTTTGTTTTACTTTTTTCTCAGCTTTCAAATCTGTTATATAGTTTTTCCTTCCCTACGATCGACTGTTCTTTGTGTTTACGACGGCCATGAAGTAATTATATTGGCATCCTATCTTCTCATTTTGATCAGGGTGGTTACCCGGCTTTCACGTGTGAAAAGTCAGTTCGCGTTCCAATGTTTTATGGGGACTTACATGTTTAAAGCGGATCACTATATATAATATATATATACTATATATTATACTATATATATTATATATATATATATATATATAATAATATATTATACTATATATATATATATATATATATATATATATATATATTCTAATATATATACTATATATAATATATATCACCATTTCGTTTAACACTACATTCTAGTGGCAATAATATATAAGTGAGGTACAACTTATACTTTTTATAATTTTCGAATATTCAGTGATAATATAATAAGATTTTATCAAATTGCAAGTAGACAGTTGTAAAACGTTGGCGATTCATTTTGTTCATGTGTGTGGATATTATGTTTAGTTCTAAGCAACATTTCTACCAAAATCATCTCAGAACCAAATATTGGATAGCGTACAAGCTCTACTTTGGTATGCCTATTGGTGACAAAGATAAGCACTGGGCACCTCATTATATGTGGAAAGTTGTAAAACAACCCTAGAAGGAAGGGTAAGAGGAACAAGAAAAGCAATGCCTTTGCTATTTCCAGAATATGGCGAGAGCCAACGAAACGACTTATGATGACTGCCTACTTCTGCATGGTGGGCATTACAAATTGGAGAAAGGCAAAGGAAAGCAATCTTCCATACGCTCAGATATTCGCCTCATCAAGAGCCCCCAGTTTCCTCATCATGAAAACTCCCTATACCTTCACTAACCCCTTCTGTAACTAAAATTGTTTTATGACAAGTCCATGACATATGAAAGAAGAAACGTATGTTTCCACAAATATTTGCAGGCAGCTTATAATATATATATATATATATATATTATAATATATTATAATATATATATATATATATATATATATATATATATATATATATATATATATATATAATATATTATATATATATTTATATATATATATATTATATATATATAATATATATATATTATATATATCTGTAGGCAGGTTTTTCTCTTTTCTTTTCTGAAAGATGATAAGCTCATTGAAACATGCTTAAATATGCTTAAATCCTTGAAATTGAAGAAAAAGACGAGCATAATTGAAAATGATGCCTGGTGTGCATTCCGTAATGTGGTTCGGGGATTTTTTTAGGAAATTGTAAAGACCAAATTACAAACAGCTTGATAAAAACTGCTCTTTTGATTGTGTGATTAAATAAATTAGGGTTTTCGTAGTGTCAAAAGGTGCGTTAATTTACAACCTCGCCTAAGGATTTTTTTCGAGAGAATTTAAGGAGTAAGTGAAGAATATGGTGTAAAGATTTCACTCAGGATGATCAGACAATGGAAAATGGCGATTCCAGGTACGTTGGGATGATAGTTGGCAATGATAGGTGATTTATATGTTGGTTTTTGATAAGAGAAACCAAATCGACTCACAAAAGAAAAGCACGATCCACAAAACACTTTTAAATGCAAAGTAAGCATGTTTTTGGGATATTAAAGCATTGACATTATATGTTTGGGGATATTAATGTTATCTTATCTAAGTAAAAGTCTTTTTTATTAGTGTTATGTTCGTAAATTTAAACCTTAAAATAAAAAATTGAAATAAGTACCTACAGTGTAACTCATTACCAAACCATAAAAATGCCAAAACTTTAAAATATTGCATAACCTCAAGTATCGATGATAGAAAAAAATGGTAATTTCTGTGTTCAGCGTCATAAAATATATAAGAAAAGAATAAAAAAATAAAAACAAATCAGTTTTGGTTGTTAACATAGCGTAATATAGTTTAATATCCATAGCGATATTATTTATTTATGAGAATTATTTTTTTAAACTGGAGTATTATTAACAAAATTCAGGCCTTAATATCCTAACACCTTTTTGGACCAATTTCAATGAACGTGTATTCCAATTTTTCATGAAACTTGCATGAAATAATTTAAATGAATCTGAAAGGAAAGAAAAAGCGTTAATAAAAATCGGGAAATAAGTCTGAAAGAAAGTTCCGAGTCTTCAAAAAATTTTAACTAACAACACGTAAAACTAATCTTACATGGGCACGGCTTCTTATTTAAACTTTATATATATATGGCTTATTATGTTGTTGAAGCAATATTTAATGTATTTTTAACACAACTCACCAGGGGGTCGGACGGGAAAATACCCCAAAAAATATTAGTGTGCCATGCATTAATCATGGGCTCTGGGATGAATTTTATTAACTTTTAACTAGTTTAAACCATTTCTATAAAAATATTTTGATAGTCCGATTTTAACGGATCTTGGTGATTGTAAATTTTATTCTGGTGTCAATTTTAACCATTATTCTTATTAATCACACAAATTTTCTGACATTTTTAGTAAATTTCATTGAACTCTGCTTAAAGACCCAAGGATTAAATAAGGCTCTATATATATATATATATATATATATATATATATAATATATATATATATATATATATATATATATATATATATATATATATATATATATATATATATATAATATTATATATATATAATATATATATATAATATATTATATATATATATATATATATATATGGGGTATATATATTATATATTATATATGAGATATATATATTATTTTATATTATTATAATATATATATATATATATATATATATATATGATATATATATTTATTATATATATATATATATATATATTATATAATATATATTAGAGATAATCTACTTTTCAACAACATATTTTTATGTATTTAATATTTCCACCCTGCGGCAAAGAAGCAAAAGTTTTTTTAAATGGATTATTACTTATAGTACAACTTACACACAATTCAAAATAAAACAAAGTTAAAAATTATTTTTCTATGAGTTATGGTATGAAAAATTAAAAATAAAACGCGACAGAAGACCTTTCGCTTCGTGAAGCGATCTTGCAGCTGCCCTATGCTTTTCATACCGACTCTGGAAAAAGACTGCTATTTATAATTTGATGAATCCGGTGCTAGTTTTTCATCTTTTCATGGATGATGACATGGGCAAGGTTTGAGGTTGAAAAATCCATCCGTGAGATTTATTTAAATTATGTGTGTGTTAAGACAATTTTTTGAAAAATCAATATTTTAATTTGTACCGACGTACGAACAAACGTGATTTTATTGGCAAGGATATTAGGAGGTAAGGGGGGGGGGGGGAAGGATGCCTAGGGAGATGATGAGCATGGTTAGGGGTCTATGGTTTGGGGATGCTTAAGATGGTATAGTTGTTAAATTTTTTTAATTGTAGGAGAATCGTATTTTAGAAGTTTTTGTTGTAGATGATCCAAGTTATGTTCTCCTTGTATAGTATTGAAATTATTGAAATTGTATATGCAATAAGTTTCAATTAGTTTTCTTTTCTGATGGTTAGAGATACAGATTGAATTTTGCATGGAATTGGTGGTTGAATTGTGATATGTGTGTGGTTAGTGATGAGTTTTGATTATCCCTGTGGAGATCGTATGAGTGTTGATATTTTCTTCTAGTAAAATTGTTTGTTTCACCTATGTATGTTTTTGGGCAATGGTTGCATGGTATGGTTTATATACATTGTAAAGGTTGTGGG